>JAQFXY010000307.1:0-36288 GCA_034693865.1 Ceratophysella sigillata
CGTGCAGTGCAGTGCGTGCTAAGTGCTATGTATAAAAAAAACTTCTTCTCCCGCCCTGCAATGAACTACTGCACTGAGCAATGTTATTCGCGTGTATGTATGTACGTAACGTACGTTCCTATTTCTATACATAGAGCACAGCACATGTGAGTTTTGAGAGTTTTATAGTACTTTACTTGCGTGTGATGGGCAAAACTCATGGCCCTCAAAACGCCCCTCACCCTCGCGATTTTCAGAATCTTACCCCTCGCCCTCACCCCGCCCTCAAAAGTCAAAGACAGTTCCCCCTCGCCCTCACCCAGCCCTCAAACATCAAAAAAAGGAACCCCTCGCCCTCATTTACCCCTCAATACCCCTCGCACGCCGTGAGGGCTGCCCACCTATGATGCCTACACGATATGCATACCAGGAGGAGTATTTGCGAATTGCATCAACCAGGCATTCCAATTCCACGATCAAATCCTCCTTAAGTCCTGCGAGGCGAAATCTAGTTAACATTTGCATTTTGCACGAGTACAGCTCTGAGTTATTAGTCGTGGGTTTAGAAAATCCAATTTATTAAGCGATACAAATGGAATTGTGTTGGAGCTCCGAGCCCGTGAGCACCCAAATCAGCATAACCGTGATGAAGAATGAGAGTGCATTTTACAAAGCTTCCCTTCCACATCATTATGCGTTCGTAATGAGATTTTTCTCATTTAGCTGTCCTTTGTGCCACTCTCCAACAATCCCTCCCTTCAGCCTAAATGTTCCCGTCGAATCATTTCCTCAGAACCATAAATAAATTATAGAGCAGTAAGCTAATGTATGTTCCAGCTCATGAGCGGACTACATGGGCTCTTTAAAAATCTCTTTAAAACTCCGTCTCATAAATCTTGATTCGATTACCTAAATACTTCGTAAATAATACTCTTGTTTTTTTTTTGCTGCATTTTTGGTTGTTGGTGAAGAAGTGCAACTTTTATGATTTTCTTCCCCTTCTTCCTTCCTTGAGAATCATGAATAATTCATCATTACCGGCTACAGTACACTTGGCTTGGTTGGGAAGGCTATTATGGTGAATGTTAATGTGTCTTCATGCTAATGTTAATGTTGTCGTCCTACGCAGACTGACTAGTAGTAGTGCATGGAGGCTAATGTAAGTACAGACTTCGATATTAAACCCCGTACCTGCTTTTGAGTACGTCGTTAAAATCGTGAGATGCAATTTTTTTTCCCTTTCCCCTTTTGGCTCTCCTGCACTGTGAAAGTATTTCACGTTGAGTAATATTTCTTTGTGTTCCGTCCCATGTTCTGAAAACAACAATTGTTTCGTTATTGTTGATGAAAAGGAGGTATATATGCGTACTTAGGTCTCAATGGCTGATTGTGTTGTTGTGGAGGATTCCCATAAAAAACTACTTTTATCCATTACCTTATCTTCTGCATGATGAAAGGGAGTTTAGTGAATATCATGGTAATCATCCTTTCGACAGAAAAAATCACATCATGTAAATACATCCATTGTCTTGGTGTTCAGTACTCTTCGGCATTTCGGATAGTCAATATTTATTTCTGTACATGCATGAGTATTGTAGCTCCTAGCTCGTGAGTCCAGTCCAAATAAATATTTAAATAGGAATCGAACTTGCGCTACACACGCACGGATTTATTCTTTATGCGATTTCGCTCTGAAAATCCTCGGAAATGTGTAGTTCGTGAGTGCTGCCAAAATGCGTGCAATTTCAATTTTGGATCTGTCCGTCGCCATTTCTACTGAACCTCAAAGCGTAGTAGGGCGTGCACCGTGCACTCCACATTCCTCTAATCTGTCCATAAAATCTTGTTATAAATTAGATTTCAACACCATCCATAAAAATACAACTTTCAATTTCATGGAACATTTCCTTCATGGATTTAGTTCAGGAAGAGAAAAAATAGTGGAACGTGTTATATAATACCAAACGGGTATTTCGGTCTGTACAACATGCGAATCTAATGTATTGGATGTGTTTGCCTTAGCGTGTGCCATTTGGCTAATTGGCACATCCGCACTACCCGCAGTGTGCTCTGCCTGTGCTTATGCGTGTGCATTTAAGTCGTGAATGTGAAACTGAAATAATCCCAAAATGTTCGGATTTCCCTGATCTGTATATCGTTGTAATATATCTACTAGAAGACATGACTATATGTGGAGGGGTCGAGGAGAGTAAGCAGACCCAAAGTAAAAGGAAATTGATTGAATTAGATTTCAAATGGTTGCAATTTGGAACGGAGTGGGCACTGGGCACATTCACTTGTTTTCCTGCTTTCTCCGGTTTGCCCAGCCTGAGTCCTATTATGCTACTCTTCTGGGCTTCGCTTTTCCCTACCAAGTACGCTACGAATGAATACAGACAAACAAACTACAAGTAGCTTCCGACAAATAGATTTTATTCCATTAGTTGCTCTTCCTTTCTGGACTGACTGGATGGATAGGGTGTTACACTTAAGCTTTACTTATTCTACGTTTGTCTTTCATACCTCGTTCCATGGCCACTAATGGACGACGGACCTTCCGAGCTGCTCACAACGAAAAATCCTGGACTGTCCTTTGTGGATTTGCAGTATGTCTCTATACGGAAACATCAACATGGCGAGAGCTGTGAGGCGTTATTTCCAATTTAATTGTAAATCTTAAAGCTGGTTGTGCTCCAGTTCGTTTTCGTTACTTATGCAATATTTACCAATACAGAAGCTTGAAGTACAATTTGTAATAGCTGGTGGTACTAAGGTTCATGCGGATGTGGCGGCGGCCAGAGAACTCCGTTACAAGCCTGTACTACGCCTCCCCTCAAATCGGAGTGTCCGAGATCCGAGAGTTGCCGGATATTAAGTTGACATGGAGGGGGTGGGAATTGAGTACAAGCCAGGGTCTTTTGTTGAATAACTTGACGGGATAAACCCAATGAGTCAGCCTCTATCTCTTTGCACCCCAAAATGAACCCGGGATGTTATTATATATTCCAGCCAGAACATAATAATAAGTACTTCCAGTTTTATGGAAATGGCGAGTGGTTCCAATTGGGCTCACTTCACAAAATGCATGGGCATACTAAGGGGATTGGGCTTCAAATTGTCTGACCTCGACCAGCCGGGAAGGGAGGGGGTACTTTGGCTGGATTTGACAATGAAACGAACTAATTGGACTCAATTCCCCCCTATTGTCCCTTACCTTTGCAACGGAGACTCTGGATCGCGACAGGACGCGTACAAATGGGTCGAGGCTGAGCCTGTGACCTGACGGGTGGACGGAATGATTGCCGAATTTAGACAACATGCCCTTCTTATCTGATCTCATGTGCAGGGCAGGGTATTAGGACTTTTGAATTTGTAGCAGAAGAGGAGGAAATCGAGGTGTGCGTCGCATGTTAACATTAGACTCCGAACAATGGAAACATGGTGTTGGACTTATGGTTTGGGTTCGGTTCCGAACACTCGATAATAATACAGAGTCCACAAGCTCACCTGAATGCTAATACGATTTAGGATTAAGATTAATTGGCGAGGTAAATTTTGTGTCTATTTCTAGACTCTCGTTAATCTGAAATCTGAATCAAGTCCATTTGTCCTAATGGATTGCCTAAGAGGCGGTGGAGGATTCCTTGAATTTTCATTGGGGAAACAATGGGATTTAGAGGAATTGTAATTGTTAGGACTGAGACTGATTGTTTGTGAAGTGTGAAGTGGAGAGTGACTTGAGAAGAGCCAGAAAACTCATCAACATCATTACTCGCTCCATTTGGACGGCAGAAAAAATAGTGGTCTTAAATATTTACAACTTGCCCTAGTCACAGAGCAGAGAGCATCAGAGAGAACAGAACGTGTGAAGGAATTCTCGGGCTGAAATTGGGTTTTCCGAATTAGAGCCTGGGAATCCAATCATTAACCTGTCCAGGCCGTCATTATAATATTTTAATTGCTGGACGCTTCAGCGTTTCTCGGTTCGTCCGCAGTTTGACACTAGCACTCAGTTCACTTAAGCGGACTTAACCTGACATTAGAATCGAACACTAACAGCAGTTAACCCCTACCCAGAGCTGATAAGTACTGCAAGCGTTGATCCACACTACATAATGGATTCTCTGAGCACATTCGAAAATTCTGGATTGTATTTGTAGGTCGAGGATGCATCATATCAGTCCTTACACACAATACAAAGGCATTAGGTGAACTTGAGATAAAGTAGAGAGCCGAACGTGAAGATTCCAAAATTTACACATTTTTCATGGACGAAGCATGAAAGTTTAAAATGTGGAACTGAAAGGAAATCGGGAGTTGAAGAATGTTGTGTGAGCTGTGTTATTTTATTGTAACTAAATGATGATGATTCCCTATAAAGCACAAACACAAGTACTACGCTCTTTAGTTGGAGTGACTATGGACTTTCAAAAGGCCACTTTTGGAAAAGTAAAAAAATAAACGAATCCATAGAAAGTGAACGGAAAGTGGAGATGTGAAAAGAGATATGATATTTTGAAAAGAAGAACCATCCTGGATGCTCACTTCTGTAAAGGCTGGATGGGCCCATTATTTGCCCTGCATTGTACTCTGCTCCTCTTTGATGAATAATTGGACAACAAATCAGTTCTGAAGGTTGAAGGGTAGACAATTCTCTATCTCTTCTTTAGTGCTCTGGATTTTAAGACCAATTCCAAGGTATCTCGAGCAAAGTGAAGGTTAGACGGATACGCGGGCTCAAATTAGTCCGTGAGATTATAGGCATGAAAACTTTTGAAAATCCATCCATCATGGAGGTAGGCAGGAGTCTGGGATTAGGATTAGGATTGGAGCTCGAAATACGAATTGTCACAACTTTCAAACGACAGCTTAAAATGTACAGTCCTGTTTACGGCAAGTTGGGATGCTTAGCTTACAGTCAGGAGTAAACTAGCGAATCACGTTTTCGTATTTCTCTCATCAGCTTTCAGGACGTGGGATTTTAAGCATTGTGCTAGTTACTTTGAGGTTTCGAGGTGTGCGTCAATTACAATTAATTTAATATCCAAGTTACAATTTGGCTGGACTAGATTCAATTCGATTGCGTAAAAGCCGAAATTATATTAATTCAGGATAAACGCTCTCTGTCACCGCTTTCCTAGTTGATTGAGATATAATTTCGATACTATAATACGGCAAGTGTGCTACCTGGAAACCGAACTTTTAAGTCCTGTGCCTCACGCAGCTCGTAAAAGATTATCTATTTTGAGGCTTCGGACTTAAACCTTGGGTTTCGCATATTTTCAGTTTTAACAATTTAGTATTTGCTTGGAGCGAGCGTACGCGTTGAATGCTAAGATATGACCAACCTTAAGGGATACTACAAGGCATTTTTACCTTTCCTCCAAACTATAATATGCATACCCTATTTCGGTAGACTGAAGCAATGATAGAAATAAAGGAGTTAGAAGAGCCATTATTTGAGAAGGCAGAGTGATCTCTAACCTCATTGCGCTGCCCAAGTCGTAGGCTGGGTGTAAAGGCGTTTCAAGAGAGCTCCACAAATTATGACTACTTCCATCCATCTATCTCGTATTTGTTTAAAAAATTCCTAAATGATGATAAAAAGTCATCTCCACCTTTCACCTCAAGGGCAATTCTGAGTTTTGAATGTGAAGGTATAGGCAGGTAGGGCGATATTACTGCATTACTCCGTTTCATTCTCAAGAAGGGCTAAGGACGCTGCTGCAGCCAGACCAGAACCAGAAGAACCAGAAGAGTCCAGCAGAGGTTCCTAAACCCGAAATGGGGGAGAGGATACTCGAGTGGGGAAAAAAAACGAAGAAACTCACAGGTATCCCGCCCTTAAAATCCATTTCCTCTATTCCATTTTCTTGATTGCATTCTCTCTTGTTGTTCTGTTGTCTCCTTCTATTGTGCTCTGGCTACGTTCATGCTGAGCCCTCATCCCGCATTTCCATCCCTCCACTTTCCAACTTTTAAGGTAAAATTCTAACAGGAACGCATTTTTCAAGGTTTGACAGCTTTTCAGCTTTCGAGTGGTTTTGGTTTTGGTTTCTAGCAGAACAATAAGTGCAGAGTCCATTATTTCGCCATTTCGGAGTATGCATCTGCTGCTGGAGGTAGAAAGGCATATGATCTGGCAGATGACGTAATGTGCTGACATACTTCAAAAGAGTTGGATCAACTAAGAATGATCGACTGCACTTGCCATATTTACATACACAAATCCACACAAATGCGTGAACTCAACGAAAGTAGACAAGACTGTATTCACCAAGCGCAACGGAGCTAACTTGTCACTCGCTGTGAGCGGCTCTGTAGAAAGAAGCCAAAAATCCCGTGATTCTAATTGCAATTTGGTTGCACACAAGCCTGACAAATATAGGCATTTAATTCCGTTTAAGTCTGGTTCAAGTTCAAAGAACTTGGATGGAAGGTTAACTCTTTTTTTCTCTCTATCGCCTATCGCCCTGTGATTCTTGTAAAAGCAAACAGTTGAAGCTGCATTAAACTAACAGTATGACTTGAGTTTGACTTTGAAGGAGGAAGATAGACATAATAGAAAAAACAAGGTTCTCAAAGGAATAGGATTGCATGATGGGTGATGTGTTGGGGAGTAATGATGATGATGATCCATTTCCATGTACGCCATGCCAGGCCAGTTTGACATATTGCCATTTCTATATTGCGGGCTATGCGCTGTTCTGTGGAACGAGTTTTTTTTTGTATTTTGATTCCTGGTATGTATGTTGCTAGTAGTAAGCAGCGTCTTAGCTTATTATATCATTGAAAATTGAAAGTGAAGGTGGTTTGGTTTAGCTGAGCTCTTTATGACTTTGAATGATTTGAATATATTAACGTTTTGTGAAAACTTTGAACTTCAGCCTAATAAGCCTTTACTTGCCTATTCAGCAATGTTAAACTGATGGTGACTGCTGGAAGTAAAGCCTCTTGCATCCCGCTCCTGAGGCTATAAATGCACAAGAATGCTTTGGCCTGTTTGGACTGAAGGGATGGCTGAACATCTTGGCCGATGATTGGCAATGATTATCTGGTTCATCTTAAGAGTTTGTATATGATGGAGCTCAGGGTTTTGGTGTAGGCGTTACTATACAATATACCGGTGAACAACACTCCAGTTCATTTCCACCATTCTGGAACAGGTGTTTGAAACCAGTAGTAAATTTTGAACTAAGTGCAGAGTATGGATAACGCATTGGATTGGGCGTCAAATGGGCACCGTCATATGGGCACCGTCATATGGGCACCGTCAGTTGGGCACAGGCTATTTGGGCACCGTCATTTGGGCACCTTCGGTTTACAGCAATAGCATCCACATCCACACCAATAGAAGTGTCATTTTGTTGGATTCGGTTATGTGTTAGGTTTGATTAGGTCAGGTTCGGTTGACCCGGTCAAACTCTCCATGACCTAATCAACCGAACCCAACAAAACCGGGTCTAAGCCTCCGGCGGGGGACACAACAAGCGATGTTTCACCTAACCTAACCTGAGAAAATTAATTGAACATCACAATAATTAAGCATAATAGCACCGTCAGGATGCTGTGTGAACACGGTGCCCAATTGACGGTGCCCATTTGACGGTGCCCAAATAGCCCGCGCCCAACTGACGGTGCCCATTTGACGTCGGATGACGCATTGCCATAGCTCCTTTTTGAGTTGCTTTATCAAATCAAAACTTTTCTTCTTCTATCTGGAAACGAATTTCAAAGTGCCTTTGTGCAAAGTGCTTGTGCACCGTGATTAATAAATTCTCATAGCTAAATATGCTCATCAATTTACTATTACCACCTAAGTTATCTTCACACCTAGTTTTCAATATCCGTTACATTCCAATGTTATAAACCATGGGATGAAGCCAATATACAAGCCAGTACGGTGGTAGTCAGTTTAAAATATCGGAAAGAATTTCGAATTTGGGAGCATTTTAAAATATATATTGAATGTACTGCTCGTCAGTTTAATGTAGTTAGTGATAAAGTCGCTCTGAGCAGCTCAAAGTCCGAATTCTCTACCGTACTTTCTATCGTGTAACTGCTGTGGTTTGACTCTTTGGAGCTTTAGAAGGTGCCAGGTATTATCGTCCCTTCACCTGGCCAGTTTTCCCTATCTCCGATCATGTAAACTGCTCAGAAGTAATAACCACCATTCATCTGCGCCCCTTTTGCCAAACTAAGTGTTGGCCATTGTAAATTCTGAGTTTCCATCTGAAGAGGACAATCTTGTTTTGTTGTATATTACTCAAGATTGGAAGTGAGTGGAATGGAATCCTCTACTGCATTTATTTACTATCATTCTCTTCGCATCTTCAGAAATGAACATGGCATATGCCCAAGCGTTTACTCAAAATTTGGACAATACACACATACATTATTTAATAATCTTAAGTGGCATTTATTTAACATCCCTTTCAAGTGCCTGCCTCTATGAACACATTACTTTTTCCTTCAGATTATCCGTCCGTTCTTCCAAACTCGTTTCTAAAACTCAAAGCCAAAGTCAAGGGATTAGACATTTGTGTTTTTGCTATAAACACCCGGGCATATAAATATTACAATAACATTTAATATTCGTCCTGAGTGTTCCAATGGCTTTTAAATCAGAACTGTTACGTTGGAATGGCGAGCCTACTTTTATGATCTGGTGAGAATTCTGTGCAAGAGTGAAAAAAGCATTAATCCTTCCACCACACCAGACATAATAAAGCTCAATGAAAATGAACTATTAAAACCTGGTCCTTTTTGGAGAATTGTTCTGGATATGAGCGTAAAGTAATCATAATATTTTTACTAAAAGAGTTCTGATGGGCCAAAAGTGGAATAAATCTGGACTTGTTGATGAATGTATGGTTTTCCTGCCCTTTTCATGTCGACTGGTCCCAAGTGCGTGTTCCTTATGTGTCTTGTAATGGTCGTATTATTCATAATTCGTAATGTAAGAGAGAACATGGAAATTGAACTCTGCTAGGCGAGTGTCAAAGCCTTTGGGAGGAAACGCCTTTTTCAGCTTGTAATTATGACGGAGTCAGGTTCGAGATCGTGTTCTGCTATGCACTTATGGAGTCCAATCTCCTCATCCTGCATTAATAACTGTAATTGTTTTTTCACCAGATTCGCAGAAATTTCAGAACTAGGTACAAGGCGTTGTCTGACAAATATTCCAACATTGTTTTTTTTTAGAATTAATAATACTACAATTATATTATTTCCATTAAACTCCAAATACAAAGCTGCTCACGACCAGCTTGCAAACCAATAAACGCAAAGAGTTGCATAAAACAACTCCCTTCTGCGGTGTAGAAAAGTGTCATACTTAAATAGACGCAGTAATTATATCATATATCTCAGTAAATCCTAGTGGAATGTGACCGAGACAATAATAGCTCATTAATATTAATATTGTCTTAATGTATTTCACCGACGGGCGTTTAATTTCCTTAAGTGGGCTTGATTAAAAGAAGGGTTGGGCCAGTAGACTGCTGGAACCAGCCTGACCCTTAGAACTGCTTCAGCCTCGTCGGCTGATCAAGATGTTTCATTATTTATACAAAAGGGACGCGGAGTGAAGTGTCAAGGGATGAATGGGGCTTGGTAATGAAAGTGAAGATGAGTTCGTTGATTGGGAGTCTAAAAATAAAAATAAACCTGAGTGCGGAAGCTCAGGACCAGGCGGGTGTCTGCAGAGTGCTTATTTTAATGTATTTCAGGGTTCTATGTAGAACCACTTTGTAATATTTTCCTAAAAAAGAGAGATTGATTGCTACTATGACCGTTTGTTTTGAATTACACGCCAAAATACGCTACGAGTAATTTGACGCATGCTTTATTAACCCTTTTCAACTATAATTATCGAAAAATCAAAAACTACGTGTTATTATGCGAGGGTATACCAAATTGATTCATTGATCATTGATGCTTTGCAATTACCTGGAATTCATTTTGTACATTAGGCTTTTTTCGAGGCTAAAGTCTGGAAATCGTAAAAATCGTAGATGATACACACCTGCGCGTGGATTTCTATTTTTTCCAAAAATGAACGGTGACATACTATTAAAATCGAATTCCATCGCTAATAAGCAACTCGACTGTCGTTTGGTGCCAAGGTGGGACCAGATTGTCCTATAAGACCCTGCTGATCTAAACAGTTCTATCTTCTCATGCTGATGATGAACTATTTTTCATTTCTTGTGGCAGGATTCTTGTGGGAGCTCCCTTGGGACAGAATCTTCAGCCGAACACGAATCGCTCAGGAGCCCTCTTCAAGTGTCCACTGACGCTCAATGAGGTGGAGTGCGAGCAAGTGGTGACGGACGGAAAACGAGGTGAGATGGCCTTTTTCAGTTTCCCAATTAAACCTTAATTGGCCCCATACCCTTCCCTACCTCATTTATCAACATCAACCGGCATCAACAGCGAGTCCAGAGACTTCTGCCTGTATGTCCAGCATTCTTCCTCCAGATACATCAGGGTACTTTGGTCTGATCTGACCAGCGGTCGAAAATAAAAACTGTTTATGAACTCGAAGGCTTCTTCCGAGTTTAACGTCCCTTAGGCCTTTCTGTGCAAAAAATGAGCTGGAATTTTAAACAGCTGAAATCCCTTTTTCGCAGTGACAAACTAATCAGTTAACCAAGTTCAGTTAATTAATACAAAACCCTATAGTCGTGCCTTGTACCGATGAGGAATTGTAGTTTACACATTTCAAACGTTCGCGAATCAACTGTAACAAACAAGTTATCAACCTACAACATAAACACAAAACCCAAGAATATTGTTTACCAAGATTTGTAACGAACTTTGGAAATCATTAAGCTGAGTTGTGTTGCCAGCATATCTATAGGTTCTTAAATCATTTCAGTGGGTTCTGTATCTTAAATAAGCTGAGCACGCCCCCACGAAGAAATAGAGTAATCTTTGAATTTTTTCTTCTCATCTGTAACTGTCACTCACTGATAGAAAGAGACAGAGAAAAAGCTGGAAAAGAATCTGGGATTCTGATTGCTACACAATTCCGTCTCAGCCAAACAAGTACGTATTATGGACAACGGCTTCTTGTCCCACGTCAATTCCACCCGTCAATTTCTCTCCGTGAGTTGGTCTAGCTCGGTTCAGTTATACTTAAGCCACGCTGCGCTGTAAGCTGTAGGGGAACTATATTTACTCAAGTCAGGTTAGACCAGTCCCAGGCCTCTCACCGTGTTTTTGCACAGCTAAGACTCGGAAGCCTATTTAATAATTTTTATTTTTGAAGGAAGGTAATTTTTGAGATAGTTAGTTTTAGCCTGTGAATTACAGGTCCGACGTCAACGAGCCCCTTTATGTTATGCTAGATTATTTATTACGTTGGCTAAGTTAGGTTATGTAAAACGCCGAAATCTTTGCACATCGGTTGGATATAATTGACGTATAACCCAATTAAAAGAGATAATAGATAGTTTAAACTGAACTAGCTAAACTAGCAGCAAGAAAAATGTCTGGTAAAAATTATCGGAGTTGAGGCGGATGTAATTGTGAGGGCGGAATGGACGGTTTGGAATTGAGGCAGAATCTCTGGACTCTAGACTGGTCTCGTGATGATGATCTCCTTCGGTCCTACCTGTCTTCAACTTGTAAATTAAATTACGACGCTCATTTTTCTCCACTGCTTTTGCCTGGAGCCCATCAATTCGGAGCAATTAATAATTCTGAGAATGATGATGGTAATCGAGAGGACGGAATGTTGTTCGGGAGCTCCGTGGAATATATTACAATTGTATTTATTTAAGTCTTACGTCTACTCCGCCTCGGCTCACCCAAATCAAGTGACTAACTAAAACCTTGTTCTCTTTTGTTATCCGGATCTTTTATGTTCCTTCATTTAGATCCACGCAGCCAAAGCTACGATCGTAGTAAGTTACACTAAAGCCGTTTTTGGTAATCTAATTCCTGTTTTTTTGTGTTTTTTGGGATTTGCAATTTTTTGACTTTGTTTTGCATGCGTTTTTTTTTTGTTATTTCTGCATTTTGTCTTGGTTTTAATTTAATTTTTTGATTTTGTCGCATGTTTTTGTATTTATTTACTTTTGATTCAGTGGATTAGCCAAGATTGTAATTAAATTATGAATCTAACTCCTTTTGACTGGATCCAGTTTTTTGTTTGAGCGGGGTTAGAGCATGTCAGAACTTTTATCATTTGTCTTGTTGCATGTGTTTTCACGATACAGGGTTCTACTTTTTGAGATTTCCTTTTATTGTATCTCACATAATATTCTGGAAACGAATCAGACATCGATTGCGTGTTCCAGGAACATAATGACGACAAAAAAAGCAGCTATTAATTAGGAATAGCTTATAAAATGCGGTGATAATTAAAACAATTGCTGCAGATATAATCTCTTATCTCACAATCCTAATACTCCAATGCAATAATGTACTCCAATATTTCAAACTTTCCAAGTTTGAATGACATATGAGTTATTTTGACAACAATAAAACGCTATGACGAGTCCATAAGCTCAAGTATTGTTATCATTATTGTGTTGTCAGACACAAAGCGTGAGACTATCTATACACGGACAGAGCTGGGAAGATCTTGTAGTTCTGTTACGGACCCTACTATCTACACAGTGTATTATGCAATATTCTGAGAGGCGTGCTTGTTGCGTGTATAATTGTTGTTGTACTCTTTTGATTGTGCGTTCGTCCCAGTCCCGACATGTCATTGTCATGCAGCAATTCTTCTCTCTGTCACCGTGTCAACCTCAAGTAGTGATGACTTAATAAGGCACAGAGGCTTACTTTTCTCTGCGCACCATTTATTTTTATCCTGTGCCTTGTCATTTGATTACATCTCACATCTTGGCCCTTGCAATGGGAAAATGAACAACTCTCCCTTTTTGCTTAGGGTTAGATCAGAAATGATCCAATATATACATCGTCTCTATGCTGAACTTCACAGTGAAATAAATCACGGAAACATGAACTTTACACTAAATCCTGAATATACAGAGCTGCTCCCGAGGAGGCTGTAATCAACTTGATCTTTGAGAACTTCACCAAAGCCATTGAGATGCGCGATTAGTGGGAAGTTTAGTTTGAAATTCTTGGCCAAACGGCTTTACATACAGTTCACTTTGAACCGATCTGTATACGCATTAATAGAATCCAGAGCCAATAGTTTATTTGCCCATCTTGCCTGACAGTTTGTTTGTTGACTCAAAGATAAATAGGCTGGGAAACTTTTGATCAAAGCAAAAAAGTGGTAGATTCTCTAATCACGAATGAACCCTGTCCTCTTGGCTATGCGTATTATTATAAGTACGTAGTATGTACCGCAGCGCCTTTGCCATAGTTGACGAATCGAATAATAGGTCGTTTGAATCCTTTGATACAGATAAGTTTACTCTTGGGTATTATTAAACCGAGCTGAGCCCTTGTAAGTCGAGTTTATCAGCTATCAAGTCACTCCAATATCTTATTCCTTTTCTCTGCATATTATTAGGCATCTCTATTTATTGTTAGGAGAGACCAAAGATGAAGATGCTTATTTTCCCTTCATCTCCTCTTACACATGTTTTCTTGCTCACGAGATTTTTGTCTTTGTAAGGATTTGTGATGTAGTAGTAGAGACAGGATTAGTTACTCTGGTCACCATTTCTCTGTCGTAGACCGTGCACCCGAAATTCTGATTATTTTAATTTTAATCGAATGTCCCAAAATTTGCAGAGGCACGGAATAACGAGAAAACTGGCCATTAACTACATTGTTTGACAAGTGTATATTTCGCACAATGGCTAATTATATACACAAACAGTGTTTATGCTAGACAAGAGAAGAGGTGGAACATGTATTGGCATGTGTGCGCAAAAAACGCTGTCATTTATAGCTTTTGACTGTACAATCCGCGTCCACGCCCAAAAGTTTTCACCTCCGTTAATTATGATTTTTCCAAAGGGTGGAGTGGCCCATTACCAATGGGAAAGGAGACGCTGAGCACATGGTTATCTTCCTCAGTTTTTTTCTTAACCTACCACACATCACATCCAGACTCAAAATAGAGATAAAATTGAACATAACGAGACAGGAGTTCAGAGTGTCTTCAAAAAATATAAAAATCCACAAAAGTATTCGACGTGTCAAGTTAAGGAGACACCACACTTAAACTTAGGGATGGGTAAATGGGATCTCAGGCCAGGCTAGGAAGACAAGGAGTACTTGGATAGGCTACGTGCACTGTAGGCTACGAAACTCAGGATTATCTTGCAGGGCTTTTTTATGGATATCATGACACTAGTTCCTTGGGCTCATTAGTAGATCTGAGCCGAATCCACATGGGTGGGGTACTTTGATCCCTTTATCTTTATGTACAGTTCACTTGAGTATGCAGTGCTGTTCTGAATACAGAATTTTCGTTCTTACTAAACTCAAAATTTAAGCTGACATTTGCTCAATAAATAGTTGCACAGTACCTACACTTTGAGTTTGTGTAAATACTCTGCAATGTATGAAAATGTATGAAAATCCTCGAGTCATTAAACTCAACTCATAATCTATTGTTAAAGACTCACGAGTCTGAATCATAAACTTTTGAGCTGTGTAAACGTTAAACTTCAAGCACCGTGTACCGTGTGTGTGTGTGTGTGTGTAGAAAATGAAAACAAGAGAAGGTGTGCCGTGACATTCGAGCATCTTCTGTGTAAATTTTTTTTGATTTCTCACCAGGAAGGTATGCACGACTAGGTCCATGACGTTCTCTTATTTTATTAATAATTATGATCGGCCTGGGATGCGTGTTTGCATACGGAGTACTTCGTCGTTCCGTTCTTCGACACGGATTTATAAACAAAGCTGACCAGAGTAAAAAAAATCGATGTGAACAGTAGAAATGTGACTACATAATATTATGCTAATGGGGTGGACTGACTGGACTTGGACGTTCCACGTGCCGCCTTTTCGTGTTTCGTTGGCCATCTCTTTACGTGCAACTTCGACACAAGTTAAAATTCTGAGAAAGTGCAGATTTAATTAATTTTTTTTTGAAAGTTGTGTACCTATACCATTTTGGAAAAAAATGATTTTGAAGTAAAGACAAAGGGCGTTAAGCCGTTAAAGGCTTAACAGAACGGCACTCAGCCCGCATATTTGTGTCTACTCACTTATCGCTTAATTACCTGTTAGCTGGCCCAAGCCAAATGCCTAAGTTTATGGCCTATTGTCCTTACCTATTTTGTAAATAATAATGATAACAACAGGAACAGGCAGGTCGAGTGGAGCTGTTAAATTTTTAATTGAGTTTACGTTTAGTCAGACGGGCAATAAATATTGGGAACACGTACGACTGGAGGAGACCTATAATAATTTAAGTAGGCGCTCGTACTTTATTCAGCCTTTCAAGAACTTGTTATACACCGAAAGGCTTTACGTAAGTATCATCTGGTTTAAATGGTGACAAGCTATCAGTGTTAGTTAAATTATTGTTCAATTTGATGTTTACGATCCTTCTGAGAAATAAACATTCCCAATTAATACAAGTTATACAAAACAGTGTATTCATTTTCCTATTCGTGATTATGACATAACACGAATTCTCAACGTAAAGAAATGCATTACTAATCTAAAATGCTTGAAACACCCGGGATCGCGTTGTTGCTATGCATTTGCTACGCAGAACGGGTCCCCTACACTCAAGAAATACTGACCTTGCCCTTGGAAAGTAGAAACAGGTGCTGTTTCGGTTGACAAACTTGGGTGCGTTGTAAATTGAGTTGATCGTGATGGGTTAAACCTCCGACCATGTTTGGGTAATTATTTTCTTGAGTTGAAAATGATTTTTTTGAGGCCTGAACTGAACATTAACCCTTCTGCCAAAGGAATGTGTGGGCTTCTGAATGACGCTTTTATGGAAATGCTAATGAGTCTAGCCGGAATTGGTCGTATGAGATGTCTGTATGGTGTGTTGATTGCAAAAATGGATTTATTAGCACTTGTGTGAAGTAGAAATTCATTTGAGTTGAGAGTTAGCGTAGAATTTAGTCCCTCTAAGGCATGTTTATGGGCTAAGGATGACGGCATGAGCTAAAGGGATTTAATTTACTTCGGTCCTCAGCTGTAGCAATTACTGACTTGAGAAGGATGTATGAATATATGGTTTGTGCGTGGAACGACGGGTGGTTATTGTTAATTATTTGATATTTGCAAAATACTTGTTTGCTGGTTTGTGTACTGGGATGAGCGGGATGAACTACAAAATGAGATTTGTGTCTGCGTTCTGCATTTTGGGGGTATTATTTGATATTGCATTTTGCGAGGCAAAATAATAAACATTGTATGACAAATACGGATCTGCTCACAGCGAATTGGCTAGCCTATTACACAATTAAACAAAGAATCTGCGTGTTTTGAAGATCTTAAGTGCTCTGCTTATAAATACATCAAAGAAACGAGCAAGTCTTGTTCAAAGATTTTCTTTAGATTGGCCAATTCGCCCTGAGCACCTCCGCCAATTGTTTTGTCTTGAGCTTTTTGACTGTTGACTGGGTTTTTGACTAAAGTGTATTCTCGTGAAAGAAAGCCACTTCAATCTGCCGTCCAAGTTGACAAAAGTGAAATTGGCAAATTGGCAAAAGACTCAGTTGAACACCTGAAGTACTGAACGCTATTGAGCCAAAGCAGCTTCAATAAAACTTTGCCAGTTTGACTTTTGGAAAAATATGTATATAATTTTGTAAATATTTTCTAAATGAAGCTCTCTTTCACGGGACATCACTTTTGGTCCGTGTGTGAAGACGAGGCCTGAAGGGTTGACTAATGCCTTGTTTTCTCTCTCATTTCCGCTCACGTGGGGATTTTTTAGATATTGGATCCAATCGACTTCATCCTCCGTCTGTGGACGAGTTCAAAGATGGACAGTGGCTGGGTGTCAATGTTCGGAGTCAAGGGCGGGGCGGCAAAGTCATGGTGAGTCTATTTCTATTTCTTTTTTTATTGATGATGCGGTACTTAATTCAAGAAACATTGTGTTGTGGCTACATTGGGTTTAAATGGAGATTTAGTTCCACGCCACGACACTCTCAGCTTATTTCAAAAGATGTTGTCATCTGATTCGTCTGGAACGAATTTGGGAATGAAGGCTGAGAGCAGACACCGTCCTGTTTACATTACTTGGGATACTTGTGCAACGAATTTGGCGACAGGAACTTAAATTGAACTGTCGCGACGTTCGGTCGTCGAGTTAGACACAATAATAGAAAATATATCAGCAAAGTATGTCAATTTCGAAATATGGCTGATCGCATGTTTTAACTTGCTTTTGAAGTTAGTAAACAAGATTCTGACACACTTACTTAAATCTAAACTTCATATACACACATGACACATAAAACTGTTCATAGCGAGTTGATCAGTAAACAAAAATATTCCATGTTAAAAAATCCGTGGTGGGAGCTTAAATACAAGGCTAAGACAAAATATTTCTCCGTACGTATCCACTACGCCACTGTGCTGAATCCGGATTTATTCTGAAAATATTTCTAAAGCGCACAATGTACAGCCTATTTAATTGCTGAAGGTGTAACTCTGATTAACACAAGTTTATAGGGAGATGCTAATAAGTTTGTAAAACAAAAGCCCGTTTCCCGAAACAATTCCTAATCTTGAACAGACGTTTACTACGTGTTGAAGGAATTTGATTAAGAGGCGGAGGGAAGAGTTTAAATAAATTAGGAACAAAAGCGGTCCCATAAAAAATGTTTTTTACATTCCACTGCGTCACTTTTATCACCCCCAATTACATTATGGAAGTAGGTACTTTTATTTTTAGTCTCAGAAACGGATACGCACATACCTGACAGATCCTATCTAACCATTTAACGACTATGCAGATGGGAATGTGCACGGGAAACCAAAGCTTTTGATCTCGTTAGCAAGTGCGACTCTCCAGTCAGCAGCCCTTCTTGCCCAACTTGCAGCGACGACGGCTACACACACCTGAGCACACATTTCAACCTACTACTGGAGGCTTGACTTGAGTACTTTTTGACAGGAACAAGGAAAATGAGTCAGGGGAAATGCCTGCCGGAAAAGCTATCTTAGTCTGAAGGGTGGATATGATAAATGGCGTTATAATTTCCCGAGAAACATCTTGACTACAAATTGTTATGCAATTATTATGTACAGAAGAATTAGAAATAAACTCATTCCACGCAGTGTTTTTTTAATGTTAAAAAACATTACATAATTCAGTAACGAACAAGCATTTTTTTTACGTTGCTGCAAAGTGACGCCAGGAGAAGCCACAAGTTAATTAAGTGACTTTAAATTTTGAATATGCAATGCTCTACTACATATGTACACACTTACCACGTCCAACGTACACAAAAATGCTCAGGCTCACATTTTGGCTGAGCGTTTACATTTAGAAGAGAAAGCTGGTGCTATAAAAGGCATTTCTCTAACCTGAACCTTCACATTGGAGAAAGTGGAATGGCTTTATCGCCGGTTGGTGTATTATGAGTAAAAATCATCCAAGTAAGAAGCTCTGTCGAGTAAAGGAAAATTGACTATGATTGATTAGTCAAGAATTTGCAAAAAACTGACACAACGCTCCTTTAAACTTTAAACTCTACATTGAAAGGCACGGACGTAAATGTACCCATAGCATAGTCCGAATGTTAGCAGCGTCTTCTCCATAGTATTATTATTTCCCGGACAATTCCGACGATTAGAATTGGTTATGGTATTTTGGTTTAGCTCTATTGTTTTCCATTTTAATTTCTGACTAATTACACGCAGGTCTGTGCTCACCGGTACATTCACCAGGGGAAGGACTTCCGTTGGGGCCTGGGCCTCTGTCACTTCCTGGACCAGAGTCTCAACTACGCCCAGACGCTCGAGCCCTGTCGGAACAAGGAGCGACATGGGCTAGAGGACTTTGGGTTCTGTCAAGTGGGCACAGCCGGTGACCTGCTTGAGGACGACACGGCCCTCATGGGTGCTCCTGGAGCCTACACCTGTCGTGGCACCATGTACGGTATATCCGTCTCCGATGACTACTTGAGTCGGGACCGGACCCAGTACCACTCTCCCTTCGGAGATGACAGTCCGGTCGAGAAGTACACTTACCTGGGCATGTCTGTCGCAGGCGGGAAGTTCTTTGGGGACAGATACTCGTATGCTTCTGGAGCACCGAAGGCAGCCAACGGATCGGGTCAAATCCTGTTTTTCTCTAAGGTAAGCACTCAGTTTGTAACCGAACTCAATGCCACTCGTTGGAATACACACCGTAGTACACCTACTTCAAAGAAATTGCATTTTCTGAATTGACTGTTACGAAAATGCGAACTCATATAGGTATATCGATTTTAGTTGCACCATTATACGTGTAATACTTGTTGTATGAACACGAGGCTGCAGGCAGCGAGTGTAGCAGGGGTTATTCGCCAGTCTTTCCCAGCTTAAAGTTTTCCATTACATAATAGAAACTAGGGTATTCTTAGTCTAAATCATTCCTTGCCGGGTGTAAATTCAAAGCCGTTTATAATGTTGTACAACGTTAAACCTCCAAAACTGTCATGCATTAAAAATTATGATAATTCCAACCCGGGCCCAGGACTGTAGAATGAGGCCTCTCCTATCTGAAAATGTATCTTTTGGAAGGTGTGCCTCTTTTTGGACAGAAAGCTAAATAAATAACAAGGAGTTAGCTAGTAGGTACTAAAGAGGTGAAAGATAATATTGTTATCGTCGAGTCATTCCCTGAATGCATTTTGTCATAAAACGTTCCTGTGGATCCTGGCTCCAGCTTCATTTTGGGCAGGGTTCGTCCCGAAGAATTCAAGGGAGAGCAGGTCAGACGTGACGGGACATTAGAGTTATGTCGTAAGTACCTTCTGACCTACTGCCCTTACTGCAAGGAACTACGCCTTTAGTCTTCTCTCTTGTATATTGGCAGAATTATGTAAATTCCAAAGTTCTCCAAGGAACGGACAGACCACATTATTTCTCCAGATTCCAGATTCGAATTGTAGATTGAGCAAACGAGTACTAGCATTAGCATAGCAGCCAGCCAGAAGAGCCAGAAGCAAGCAGTGAGAAAGACTGATGGGCTGAGCCTTAGTAGCCATCAACCACTTTTTAGTTTCTCCTCGAAAAACATAACTTGACTTGACAGTTGACGTTGAGTGGAGAACGTAGTGGCACCGAGACTAACTCCGCTCGTAACATGATATTTACAAAAATAGGCTCAACATCGAACTAGCACTGTCGTTTTTTACCCCTTGATTCTGATACCGAAACAATCTTTCATTTTCATTTCAAAATGACTCATTCTCAAGATTATTACTATTATTATTCTTGCGACTCCCGAGTCGAGCCTACTAACCCATTAGTTCACTTTCCAGGTATTTTTATGCTCTCTGCCATGTAATTTCCAGCCGTTTCCACTCATTATCTTGACTACTAATTGTGAATGTGGGCTTTAGGTTCATTCAGCTCAGTTGGGCTCAGAACGGGAATTTGGTAAGCGTAGGTTGAGTGGGAGGCAGTGGTGAGGAGTTATCGGAGACAGATGGTCCCAACTTGCTCCTCTTCCCTCTGGAGAAATATTTGTCTATGTTACGGGGTCTTGCTCCGCTTGAATTGAATTCCTTATCACTGAACCGGTTTCTAGTTGTATTATGCGTATCCATCAGAATAGACTTAAATCGGGCTTTTGTTCAAAATATTTTACTAATTAATTATTGGATCTGTCCGAGGCAGAATTTAGCGGCTCGCTGATTTTCAATTCGGTTGGACAGAATGGAAGTAGGTACTTATATTAGAAAAATAACTTACTACTATTGTTTCCCAATATGAATACTTTCTGCTTCAATTAATCAGAATCCATCAGCTAGCAGCTGAAGAAGCATAGATTTCTGCGACAGATCACCGAATTAAGGGCATTATTTTCTGAAGAATTCCAGGATGTTTTGGTTTGCTCACAAATAATATGACTAACAAACCGGTTTTGTTTAGGAAACCAGGTTTACAAGCAAACCGTAACATGGACGTATTTATATGAAACAGCTTCAATATGCTTTGAAGCCGGGATTTTAATGGGTTTTTTAGTTTAAAAAAAATCACCCATCATCATCCTCACTCCTTACGCCGAGGTAAAGCTATAACGATTACTCCGGTACTCTTCATGTTATAATTCCGTTTTTTAAGACGTGCAGGAGGAATTATTATTGTCAAACCCTTCAAGTGTTCAGGTTTAGAGAGTAATTCTCACCCTGTCTCGTCTGTCTACAGCCTATATCCTACTACATCCCCTTTATAATGGCGTGTATACGCAGGGTTCAATGTAATACCGGTCATATGGAATTGGCATAGCAAAATTGGTAGTAGAATACGGTGCACTATCCCAAGCAGACTAAATGTTCTGAAACCACGGCTACACTCGCGTATGTAAAATATATTTCTGAATCGTAATATTTTTATACTGCAGCAGTTTCAAAGATACCTAGTATTCTGCACTATTAGCCATAACAACTTTTAGTAGACTTCAGTGCTAATTTTCTGATGGCCTGACCTGAATGTGGAGAGATGTAAATATGTAACCTCCGCTGTACTGAATTTACTATTTGTTGATACATTGTATTATTGAACAAAGCGTTCTACAGAGCTGTTCCCTGCCATGTCCATTTGTGCTGAAGAATGTAATGTGGAAATGTACGGATTGTACTACATACATTCATACACTACTGAGAAAATTGTCTCAAACTGGGTTTTTAATTTAAAGTTCGGATGATCTTGTACGATCATGCTTATGTACGTCTGGTCCATTTTCTGTGAGCAGCTGTGCACATTATCAATAAACGGTAGCATGAACTATATGTACAAGACGAAGGCCTGTAAAGCGTTATTATGTTATTTAGGTTTCATTGGCATATTGTAAGCCTATTATTATCGAAACACCAGAGTGTTAGTAGTGTATAAGCGTATCAATTTCCGACTAATTTTTGCTACAGAACTGAACTCAAATTGATATTAAAGTAATAGCGACTTATACTCATGCAGATTTGCAGAATGTGCAAATTAAGTCTTGCCAAGTCAGAAGCTGGTAGCTTGTATCATATTTCATGTTCCATTTTTGAGTAGTGAAGTTAACGGAGGACCTAATCTTGTATTTTTGCAGAACACGACGAGTGAAGTTTTGCAACAGGAAGGAAGCCTGACTGGAGATGTCTTTGCGTCTTCCTATGGATATGAGTTGGCAGCCCTTGATCTCAATGGTGACAAGTAAGTGGAACTGGCCCATTTATTGTCCGCGTTTTTGCTACACTCACTCAAGTCTGACAAGAACGAAACCACTGCACTGCACTTACACATTTAGTAAGGAGCACTACTACGCTCGTGTGTATGATACAGTTCGCTCATGACTTCAGTGCAGAAGCAACTGAAAACTGAACTTGTCCAAATACACTTTGTAAAGCCAAGATGCTTGCTCAAATACTGTATTTGATTCTTCCATTCAACAATTTGATTTCCACCCAAACTCCGAGTATCAGATTTACCTTTAAAGAATTCCATGGTACCTGCAACTCTGAAAATCTTTAAACGGAATCATTGGGAAGTACAACAGTTGATTTTGGATGGCTTAAACAGTGGGTTAGAAATAACTGAAAACATAAAGCAACTGTAACATGATGTTACTTCTGTTTTGGTATCGTTGTCGCGAACTACACAAAAAACGAAAGACATTTGTTCTGGATATCAGTTACCGAAAGAAACAACTTGAGAAATAGTCCTGCTAAGCTTCTGTATCTTATATCTATCTACTTTTGCTTTTTTTGCTCGGTCTTCTGAAACTGAAACTCTTTTGGGAACGCTGAGCAAAGGAAGGACGAGTCTGATTTTCTACTTGATGTTCTACGAAGTTTTCCCTTTCAATTGAGCTACTGGTCATATGCAGGACAATAGAGCGATGGCCCGTAGTTTGCACTACAACATGCATTGTTCGCATGCATCAGCAACATTCTTTAAAAGTTTAGAAAAACTTATGCCCTGCCCTCTGGTACACACAATTCGATAACATTGCGATGCTGAAACCAGTAAGTTGACGTCGTCAGTCATAATCGCGCATTCGTGGCTTCAGATGACAGCTTTTTTAAGAGAAATATGGCAAGAAATGTGCGGTTTACACCTGCGTCCACTCGTTGTAAGTCTCCCTTAGCATATGAAGTCAATTATAATTCTTTGTGGATCCTGAAATGTCGCCATATACAAAATTCTTTTTTCGCAGCAGATTAAGCAGCGGTGTTATGAGAATGGAATATTTTCCTATGGCCTCGGCTATTGGAGATTCAGTTTAATTGGGACCCGTAGGGATGTCAAACGCAGCTTGGATAATCTGTAGACAATAGAAGCGGGTTCGTATGATCAGATAAGGATGATTAAATGCCCACCAATGTCGAACTGGATGCTCTGCAGGGATGGAATCACGTATTGTTGCGTTCAAAGGGCTCACCCACAAGGATGAGCATTGAGCATTGTTGAGAAGTGCTACAAGGGAACTCGAGAGATAACGCGGAACGGGCTTCGGATCCTGATTCGAGGTGTTTTGATCTTCAAATTCGTCTTACGCGATTTACAGGGAATGTGGAGCAAGAAGCTATCGGCATAAAATTCCTGGATAATCGTCCGTAACATTTAAATGGGAAATGCTCTTAAATTCCTCGATCGTAAAGAAAATACTTTTGTTTATAGAAGGTTAATTTCGGTTACTGAACCCGCGCCTAACTATAAGAACGGTTTGGATTCATTTTCTCTTCCAATAAATCGGGAGAGTTAGAGAGAACTCCTGCTTCCTTTATGACACTGATTACCGTTCCTTGTATCAAGCCCATTGTTTTCTCATACCTGGGCCATGGTTCCTGACGTGGGTGGGTGCGGAAGATCCGAAGTCCGATCTCCTACCAGTTACAGATTACAGGGACAGATGGTAGATTTTTCATTTAATGGTGTTCTGTCGTTATTATGTATCTTGTCTAAGCACACAAGCATCCTAATCTGGAGCTGGGACATTTGAGATCACTTTCATTCTGGAAGGTTTTTAGTGACATTGAATCATTGATATATTTGACTTTGGATTAGAACGCTCACCCAACATCTGGACATTATTTACTCCGTTTACGATTACGGTATCTGGACAGAATTAGGAACCGTTTTTCTCAAATCGAGTATTTCGAAAGTATAGCCGAGTTACAATTTTTGTTGGCACGTGCTTAGTATGCTTGACCGAATCAACTGTAAGAGGTACTGCACAGTAGCCGTCCTGTTTGTAGCGTGAAGTCAATTGTTTATCCGCAGAGTAATTGTACTGAATTTGAAATTCATTTGATTTATGTAGTTCAAAGCGTTAGCTAAGTCCAAAATATTTCAGATGTATCAGTAATAGTTTGCGTACAATTTGGCGTGTAAATATTTGAATCGGGTTGGGTCGATATGTGCCACTAGGTAGTTTATAAATAACTATAAATAACATTCTTAATGACGTTCTGTAGTCCATATTCTATTTGGCGATAAAGTATGGCGTGGGTGTCAATGTAAAAAGCTTCCACAATGAAAATTAATGTCTTGTTTACAACCCAATCCATTTTATTTTTGTCATTGGGCTGACGGGATAGCAATATAAAATATAAACATGAATACATATTTCAGTATAGGTTATTTTGACTTGCAGTTTGCAGCTGATACTCCATTTCAAATACATTCATTGCTAGAATCTGAGCATAATTAATTAGGATTTGATTAAAATTCCGTTTCAGTTCTTGACAGGAGCTGCGAGATAAGTTATACCAATTATACAGATCAAGAATACAGGGTTGGTCAGGCATTGACTTTATTTATGGTGAAAAATGCCGAACCGCAATACCTAGATTTGCATTACAAGCGGGGTTCATGAATTTTCTGTTATGGGAAAAGGTGGCCTCGGTTTGAGCAGATCTGTGGTATGTATCCGGCATTATGCCCATTGAGTTGTGACCTTTCGCCCTACATCATTCATCTCCGCATGTTCATATTTTGGCTGGTACAGGGACAGTTTGAGATTTGTTTTAGTCGGTTCAGATTTCAGATTTCCGTTGTTGGTCTGTGTTCCCATTTGTGTTTTTCATTGAATTTCACAATTTCCTTCCAGCAGCACCAGGCTAGACCGCGTATTCGGGATTAGGCCTATACATTGACTCAAGGCAGAGATTATTGAGTACTCCTACACAATTTTCTTGACACACAATAAAATGAGAACGGAGCATCTGGTCTCCTAATGTCGTCTCCGCTCATCTCACTTCCATTGACACCTGGACATGGAAATATGGGACTTTTTGGATTGGGATCAAAAGGGAAAATCGGAATCCGAGCTACAGCTTCATTACTATGCGGGTTCTCTGAGCCTGATCCATTGGGTCTGATGTCTGATTAGGTTGTTCCAACCAAACCAGGGATTTACGGAAGTTAGATACGATCCCTTTTTTCATATTATGTCCTTGTCAGCGTGGCACGAGCTGGGATAGCTCCATTTATTAACTATGCAGTATTCCTTTGTCCGAATTTCAGTTCGATGAAATTATCACTGGCTGCAGTCCAAACTCGCAACGCGACAATTATTATTGGGCAGAACACGTATTGTCCGTTCCACTCGCTTTATTTTGTCAGAGCTTCATAGCTCGTTAGTATTTGGCTGTTATAAATTATAAGTACATAGGCTAGGCAGGTTGCTTAACAAGCCAGGAGTTTGATTCAAAATAATCAGTTTTTGCCTAAGAATCGCGTACAATAGACAACATTTAAGTGTTTTCGTTGAGCTCGTCGAATACGCAGTTCTGCTCACGTCTAGTTGGCAAAGTCTTCAACTTATGTAAACGAATACTAACCTGCAATGCTCATATGTATTTCCACATCCAAATGAACCCAGTTTACATGGGCAAACCTCGGTAACGACGACGGTCTCACCGGCTTGCTCCTTAATGGAATTCAAACGGGCGTCCCAAGCGGTTGTGGAAATGATTGGATTTGTGTATTAAGAGCAGGATGCAAAAATGGAGCCGACGTGGCGTTAGTCAAAACTCCTTTTCCGCTCCAATCCCGTTTGACAGATGCCTTTCTAATGAGACGGAAGAAGCGTATTAATGAGATCTGAAGATGAGCGTACGGAGGCTCTGAGAGCCGAAGCCATCTATCTCAGCATGCCTTCCTGAAGATACAATTAATGTAGCCACAAGGGCTTATCTGTACTTAACTACCATTCATCATCACTTTCTCACCCCACGCCCTTTGCCATTCAGCCTTTTACTCCATTCAGTCCAACGCTCAGGCCTCTTTTCTCACTTGATTACTCTGATCAGATTGGATCTGGGATCTGATCAGGTATTTCTACGGCTTGTGAACGGCTGCCTACTTCCATTCTCGCCTTTTCGCTGCATCCGACTAAGCTTCCTCATTAGTATTCGTCCTACCAACTTGAACTTACCGAAGCCTACAACTTCTACTTGAATATCTTAATGGACATAGAATTTCAACCAATTTGAAGAATTCGCTTATGCTATTTTTGAGTATGTCTACATTTTGGGCCGGACGATTTGCGAACCACATATGCACTATCGTATTTGTTGAGGCATAAGTTTTATATATTTTATTTTCAGTCGAACTGACCTGGTCGTTGGAGCACCATTTTACATGGATCCCAGGATTGGTGGAGATGGCGGCGCAGCCTACGTCTATCTGAACGATGGGACTGGGTTTGGGCCGGATACGAAGGCCGTGAAGCTGTTTGGGCCAAGTGGGTCCAGATTCGGATTCGCACTTGCATCTCTCGGAGACATTAACCACGATCGGTTCGAGGACTTGGCGGTCGGAGCTCCTTACGAAGATCAGGGTGCCGTCTATATTTACTTGGGCTCTAGCGAAGGACTTATCGTGGAACCGTCCCAGGTACATTTCCTGACTCAGTTGATACTTGAATAGGCACTGACGAGGCGCAGTTTGCTCTTTCTTTTCATAATGATAGCATAAATCAAACTTACAATCGAACGAATACTGAAAACAGTTTTGCTAACTGCGTTTAGAATTTTAGGCTGCATATTCTACATCTGAATCGAATTTTAGGTCACCTTTCAATTAGACTGTGCAAAACTTAAAAGGCAAATGTATATACATCGAGTAATGTCAGGAATTCTAAGGACGCCCCCTCACATTTACTTGTATATTCTTCATGATCGGTCATTGTGTGTTTTATTAATGGAACGAAGCCGAGACCTGTCGTGTCCAAGTCCGACTTCTCCACACCTTTCAATTTTTTGAATCACAGTCAAGCGTGTAACTATGGCCAATGGCCAGTTGTGTTTTGTGTTGAGAGTTAGCTCGGACTTTCAGAGGAACGAGTCGAGTACTCCAGAAGAGCTTATGCTACCTGAATATTAAATACCGGGGTTCTTACAAGTCTGTCTCGCCTTGACAAGGACTAATGAGCTTTCATCACTGGTTATGTTCTCCGTCCGTTACAAGCATCCTTATGTACACTCTGCATCAGTCATTCTGCTCCAACATTTTTCACTTCGCTCTGCGTTCTGAATAGCACCCACTTATTTGTTAGGTAAAAAAGTTTTCAACTATAACAGCTCAAGGAGCTGGTAGACGCTATTCCACTTTTATGTAAGCAAGCAACAGTAGAATGCACGATCATTTTTACGTTTCATTTGTTTTTTTCTAAATATTTGAAATCATGATACATTGAAGTGTGCAGAGAATAACTTATATAACGCTTCATATTTCATTTCAGCATTCAATTCGTTTTTTATTAAGCTACTGCACTGTGTTAAACGGATTCAATTCAGTTCATAAAAAAATGCCGACATTTGTTCAAGTCTCTTCCCATTATGGACCGAACTAGTCGTCTGGATACGAATTCGAGATGTAAATTACACAGAGACTTATTAGAACCTACGAATAAATGGTGTGATAGATTTACTGCCTGTGGTTATACCTTTCAATAATATATCCATACAAATCTTAGTACTGAATGGTATTACAAGAACAACTGCACGTGGAACAACTGGGCTGCTCAGAGCCAATTTGGAAGCCATTTAAATTATTGAAAAAACTTGAAAAACGGAGTCGGAGAGTGGGACAGGCTAGGCTGTCTTACTTTAAACATATTTATCTATTGATCCGACAGTGCCTGTTTACTTAGTGTCCATTGTTGCAATGCTTAATACTTTATTTCTGTTCAGGTCATTCGGGCGTCAAAATACTTTCCGGATTTGAGAACTTTTGGCTACTCACTGAGCGGCGGAATGGATTTGGACAAAAACTCCTATCCCGACCTCCTGATTGGTGCATACGAGTCTTCCACGGTCATTCTTCTCCGGTCTCGCCCCATAATTGACATTGTAACGGAGGTCAGGGGGAACCTGACCGGGATTGACCCTACGGTAGACGGGTGTGACGATGACCCTAATGCGGACCAGGTTTGGTAAGTGTCCTTTCCTATTCTGCCTTTACTAAGATGTTTTAGTAAACCACGGATTTTCCTATGAAACTTCTCCCCTGCGTTTGTGTTTGACGGAATAGCTGAGCCTGAGTTTAAGGTTTTCACAATCACGTCAGCCCAGTGATGGCATGTTTGGGACTGGGTGAAAGTCAAAGGTACTTGTTATCAAACAGTCTGGAGCTACAAACACAACACACGTGTTTGGGATGCTTAGGAAGGAGGACTAGGGCAAAAGGTAATTTTTAATAAGTAGTAATTTCCTTGTTATTCCTAATTACAGTTTCCGAGTCGAGACCTGTTTCGAGATTCGTGAGGCAGCCAAAGTTCGTGCAGCCAAACTCGGAGTCAACTACACGCTCGAAGCAGAAACGTACGGAGATGGCAAGAAGTGGTCCCGAGTATATTTCAAAGACGGAATAGCCAATAATACGCACGTCGTTCAGAAAATTATTAATGTTCACAACCAGGTCGAGAAGCACTGTGAGAGGGAAATCGTCTATCTCAAAGTAAGGGAATGGTGATTACGCGGAAACTGAATTCGCTGAGTTTATATCGAAACAGGGATAAAAATAACGAGGCAGCAGCTAGTTTTATTTGCAGAGAATTAGTTAAAATAGGCAAAATAGAATTTAACAGGTATGGAAATCCTAGCAAATGCAGCAGCTACGAATACCTGATTTCATGTTTTAAGTTTTTACATAGTATCGGGATTTTTTGGTATAGTACTTGGTTTTCACTCTTGTTCTTAGCATATAAATAATTCGTTGGTTTCTGATTTGGTATGGTTTTGTGTCTTTAGAAACCTACAACGGACATTCAGACACCGGTATCTTTCAAGCTGTCCTATGCTCTCGTGCAGCGCGTCCCGACTTACATCCCTAACCTTCCGCTCCCCATCATTCAGAACTATCCCATTCTGAACCAGCAAGAGGCATCCAAGACTTTCAAGGCCCATTTCGAAAAGGACTGCGGAGACAATGAGCTCTGTGAGAGTGACCTCTTTGTCAAGGCCGCAACGGACTTGGCTGTGGACGAGTCTGGACGATACACGCTCATCCTGGGCAAGTACAAGGAGTTCCTACTCAATATTTCCTTCGGGAATTTTGGAGAACCGGCCTACGAAGCCATGCTCTACATCGACCATCCCAAGTCCATGTCCTTCATTGCACAAGTTCAAAACGTAAGAACTTCTAGATACAGTTTCGTGGCTTACTATCAATACTTAGAGCTTGCGATAGAACTTAGCTTGCATAGACTAAAGAAATGCAACGTCTGTCTGGTGTGCTGTGATTATTTGATACATTCAACGTTATTAATATTTTTGGCCAATTGTTAATGTGCGTTTATAGGGAACGAACTACGGTTGTTCTCCGTTCAACACGACCCTAGTCGCCTGTCACCTTGGAAATCCGTACAAGAATCGGGGATTAGAGGAAATGTCAGTTCGATTCGATGCTTCGTCCCTCAAGGACATTGAGAGTCGACTAGACTTCAATTTATGGGCCAACTCAACATCGCTCGAATCTGACGAAGAGAACGATCGAGCCCAACTCACTGCTACTGTTGTCAAATTGGCAGAGCTGTCCATTCGTGGGTACGTTCCCTTCGAGTTAAGGATTATCTGACATATATGGAACCTGTCCAACTAATGTGAAGTTTTTACAAGAAAGCCCATAAAACTTGCCGAACCACTAAATGTTCGATTCGTGAAAAATAGCGTAACGCGGAATCGGTAATGTAATCATTTTTTTATTTTACCGATTCACGTCAGGATTTTTATGAGGTAAAAAGTATTGAAAGGAAAACGGTCCGTTGGAATAAGTTCCGGTAATTTGACAAACAGTTTCGGAATGTCTTTCGAAAAATTGACCGTCTGGACAGTTTCGTCATGTCATTTAAAGAGTATATCGACTTACACACTCAGAGCAATACTTGACTGTTCCGAAATTTCTCTTTGCTTTTCAGGAAGGGTCACCCGATGACGGTTGAGTACAGCGGGGTGGTCAAAGGTGAGTCCGCCATGAAGACGCTGTCCGACATTGGGTCCAAAATCGTTCACACGTACGAAGTGTACAATAAAGGACCGTGGAAGGCCTCCCACTTCAACGTCGAGATTCTGTGGCCGCATCAGGTGGGCAACAACAACTCGTGGCCTGAAGGGAAATGGCTTCTCTACCTCGAAAGAGCTCCTGAGATGATTGGCGACGGCGAGTGCTTCCTGCCACCCAATGTTCTCAACGTGCTGGGCCTTCCAGCCCCGCCATCTTCTGGTCCTGAGAGTCCTCGCCGACCAACCAATAGTCAGACTCACAACGAGTCAACATCAGAAGCAGATCCATTGCGGCGGAGGCGGCGTGGTGCTGAAACCGTCGTGTCTCCTGACATTGAGTTCACGGAGGGCAGAAAGACCAAAGTCGTCAAAATGGTGAGTTACACCGTTCTTATCAAGGCTGAATGGTATTACAATGGAACAGTAGTTAATGAGTATCTTCGCTTGCAGGACTGCGTTCGTGGTTCCGCCATCTGTTTTAAGTTCGAATGTATAATTAGAAATCTTTTGCCGTCAGAGTCAGCGGAAATTAAAATTCATTCCAGGTAAGCTATCTCCCACTCCTTTTAACTATTAATATTATCTAAATCTGAAATAATGCATGTTATCTGTGAATCCATTTCAGACTATGGAATGCCACGCTCGTGGAAGACTATCCAACTGTAGATATAGTCCGAATCTTTTCAAGAGCACAAATTAGGATATCACAATCAGCCGACAACCGGCAGGTAAGAGTTCGGCACTTGCTTTTAAATACTACCATGCAAAATTACAACTACACTCAAGTATATTTTCCCTGGCAGGATCCGGATGATGACATGGCAATGGCCAGTACAGAATGTCTCCCGAACTTAAAGCTTAAGGTATGTTGGTAATAATATTTGCTATCTTGGTTTCATCAGTGTAAAGTAAATACCTAAAAGAAGTCGAATTGCAAACTTAAGACGCTCAAAACTGTACTTAATGTTCTTTCAGATTGCTGTGGAGGGTGTTGCGTGGTGGATCTACGTTTTGTCCGGAATCCTGGGTCTCCTGCTGCTCCTTCTCATCGTATTCTGTCTCTATCGCTGGGGCTTCTTCATCCGACGACGTCCACAACCCACGCACACTGCAAGCCTGGTCAAATCATAGCCAAAATACCATCTATTTATGTTCAGAGTCTTGACCTAGGTTAGCTTCAAAACCGTTTTTGTACTACGTACGTTGAACTTTGTTCAACAAAAAGCTGACACTGAATTCTGAGTACTTCCGCTTCACTTCTAGGTGCAAACTTTCAGAGTTTTATTTTATTTTTTCCTTATTGGGAACTACTCAGAACAATATTTCCGTTGTTGGAATCAAAGCTTTAATCTATTGAGGACGCGAGTGTTCAGTAACTGCAACCAACTCAATTTCGTCCAGACTCAAGAGACATGACATCGAAGACAGAGGTTCTCTTGTATTTCCACTGCACTGTATTCACATTGTAAAGATCAGGCGTTGCACCATGGTCCAATCTCCATTTTTCATTCATTTTTGTTGGATTCTTTTATGAAGCTCGACCATAAAATAACATAGTCTGGCGGAAAATAATTCAAAGATTTAAAGAAATTACCTAACCTAATAAAACTAATATCAATGGAAAAGAGATTGGAACAGGGTATATGAACTAATCTTCTCACGGCGGATAGAGCGCAGTTGTTTTTACTGCCTTGAACCTGGCAGCTCCTTATTAGCCGACTTCATCAGAGACTCGTACTTACACTTGTATTAGTACTTAAGATTAGACGTAGCGTAATCTTAATTCCTACTTGTTGATTGATAAGATATCAGAGCAGTGATGATGATAATAATTCCGTAGGGCAGCTAAATGATTCTGTACAGAGGAAATCGAGTAAAGAAACAGATGCAATGTGATATGGCTTTCAGAATTAGTGATAAGTGTTTTCCAACTCCATCCTATTGCTTATTCAAGGCCTTAACGAGGATTATTAGTGCGAAACGTGAATGCTTCTAGAGAAAATAATTTGAGCGCCAGAAAATAATTTTGGGCTTAAGCTGTTGAGCTTTTTAAAAAACACCCTATTTTCTTATACAATACAACGAGGAATTCCAAAGAAAAAATATACTGTCTTCAAAACTGTCCACTACTTATTTGAACAATCTCAATCTACGACAATACAATTACTTCAAAAATCCATTGATTTGTGGAAAATTCTAGCGCACATGATGCATTCGGAAGTGTCGTAGCGTGCAGATTACCCGTTAATTTAAGCTAAGAAAACTTTCACGTTGTATTTTGTAACCCCACTGTTACGAATTTTATGTTTCGTTTCGATTAATTAGATAGTTCGTAGTTTAATTTTGTACATAGCACCGCTAATGAAAGAACGCGGTGTGTCAAGACCTGCCATTTTTGCATTGCTGTGACAAGCTTTAACTATGAATTTTTACTCTAACAATTACAATTATTGATGTGTCTAAACCTGTCACAGTGGTGCAAAGTAATATTCTGTTCACAAAATTGTACATAGATGGAGTAAATACGTAGATTAAGATAATATAAATATATTTGTATAATGAATAGCTTAGATTAGATTGAGGCTATAAAACGTAGAATAGTGTGGGAAACGCCAGTAATGTCATGCAATCCAAAGTCTGTTACAGTGAGGTGCAGACTTGTAGTATCTACTCCAAGTCTGGGATGAATGACTGAGCTTTTTCTTGTGTTCCTCGTCCCTGCTCGGTCGGTGAGTGCTTGTGCTTGGTCTGTGTCTGTGCCTGTCAATGCTGAATGAAGAATGAAAGTTAATTTCCATATATACTTATTTATTTATCTCATACTTTAGTGTAAACCAGAATCAAAATGTGCTCGTGATATAATTTAAACAAAAGAAAAGTAATTCAAATAAATTGTTAACTGTTAGTTCGCCAATCTTATTCATTATTCAAACAACATTTTCTACAAAAACGAACTTGCCATCAACCCACCATAATTACGTATTACGTACACTAAGGACAAGATGATTTCTACAGTTTCCTTGGTTTAGAACCGGGCACAAACATCCATATGGCATACACGCGATGTTCGATTTGTCTCAATGTAAAGCTTCTCGAAAGAAGGGAATTGTAGAAATCGTATCCTCTGTAAAACGTTTACATTAAGGTCGAGATACGGTACCTCACCCCTATATTTCAACAATTTATTTTATTTTGTAAATTTCATTTTGCATTTTGCAAAAATCAAAAAATCAAATCCACCATGCGATGGCTTACATTAGTCCCTCAAGGTGGCTTCACTACGGAACGCCTTTTACACGGTGCACGGTACAGCAATAGCGTACAGTCGTACCATTGTATTATTTAACGTGAAACCTAGAAAGCCTTGTCAAGAATGTGAGGCCGCTCTTTCTATACAACCATTATTCTAGCCATCAAACGCAAAGCAGTTGAGGCTTTTAACTTTAGAAAAATACTTTCGAGGCTTTAGATTAAAAACTAATGGCTGTTCCCAAAAACATGAGGCCAAGACCATGAGGCCGGCCGGTGGTATTGGAATAGCATACAGCAAGTCTAACCATTTAATACAAAAAAACCTTTCCTGGAATGTGAAGCCTTTCGTTACCCATACACAGAACGAAATTGCAGTTGAGACTTAGGACGCAAGAAATAGGATTTTTACATTCAATAATGGCTCGATTGTATGTAGATAAAGGTAGACAAAAGAAGTATATGCGGAAGCAAACATTGGCAGATTCTTCGACACAACTAAGGACGAGATACGCCGCCTCACCCCTATATTTCAACAATTTATTTTATGTGTGTCGTAGTGTCATAGCATGATTTATTTTATGTTGTTAATCATTTATAGCAAAAATCAAAAAATCCAAACCACCATGAGATGGCTAACATTAGTTCCTAGACGTGTGCCAATTTTTAGCTCATCTTATTTAAACGTTAATAAAATAGCATGAATAAACTCAGTGAGAAACCGTTGTGGTTTTTCACTGAGTTTATGCAAGTTATCTTAGTAACGTTCAAATGAAAAAAGCTAGAAATTGGCTTATCTCGTCCTTAATCCTTTATTTACTAAAACGAAGTAAATTTTTTGCTGTTTTCATTGACTACGGTAAAATACATACTGACATGCGCTTAACCACGGTGTTTAGACTTTGTTTACGCTAGGCTGCTTTACAGGGTGGTCTCACTAGCCTAATTTCACATTACATCCCAATATCTGTTGAAAGGGACGATTTGTTGACAATTTACTCCATTTGACTACCGTTACCATTAGCCATTTGCATTGTTGTTATGAGAACAGCCCTAAAATACAGGAATTTTCAACAAATCGTCCCTTCTTTCAACAGTTCCAGAGAAAATAGCTACTGCGACCACCCTGTCACCTGTAAAGCAGCCATGTAAACAAAGTCTAAACACCCTGCGCTTAACTGAACGGCAAATACATCTAAACAAAGCTCCATTAAAAATAATTTTTCAAAGTATGCGATTAAATTGACTGTAATATTACTGGAGCTAGAGCTGAAGCTGTATTCACATCCAACATTGAGAAATATAAGTCATAAGTTAGAATTACTAAACGATTATACTGATGATGACAGATGATGTCTGATGTCTGACTTTAGTTATCCATCTCCATCCGGGTTATAACCTTATTGTCGACAAATAAGTGACAAACAGCCCACCCGTGTGCACTCAGGAACGTAACTTAAATCCTAATCCTTTTCCCTGTTGTTGTCAGTCCACAGTCGAATTTTTGCCCATTGTCATTTCACATTTCTTTCAGTTCCGGGTTCCGGACGAGAAGATGTGTTTCCCGAAATTTGTAATATTTAAAATATTTCCCGGAATTTCTGAGTGTAATGTCAAGTGCTATTTAATATTCATGTCACTTTATATTTAAAACTTGCGCAATATCGGACTTACAATACATATTTACATAATCCTAAATGAATATGTTTGAGTATTAAAGTAATCTTACTAAAGTTTAATTAGAAATAAGGACAGAAGCGTAATATCTCACTTCTGTGTCTTTTGCCTCACTTGGTAGGGCACGTGCCGTGAAGGGTTGGTTCCAGATTAATTTAAATCCGCAGTCCGTGTACTTGTTTACGGACAGAGGACGACCAGGTTGAAGCTTTTCGGCCCATTTTGTACTTCCTCCAGGACAAAACAACAAACAGCGTGCGAAGCGTCAGCATTTATTTACGTCTATAAAACCGAATGCTTTCAAATCAAATTCAATAGGTACTAGAAAGCTCTTGATACACATGAGTCATTAATCTCTAATTAAAAGCGGGAATGGCTAATGGAAACTGATAAAAATTGGTAAATAGCAGAGTAATTTTAAAATCGATAGTTTAATAAATCTATACATCATACTTATGTATTGCTACGGCGACTATTCAAATTCAAGCTAATTTGAATCCAAAGACATTAGCTAGGGTCGCTTGGGTTTGGGTGTGTACGCTAGACCATCAATATTCAATAATGACATGACAATGAATTTAACAAGGCTGGGCAAATTACATGTAATTGAAAATTACTGTAATTTAAAATACGTAATTTCAAAACCAAAAGTAATTGGTAATTTGTAATTTGTAATTGATCGGATTAGATTAATTTGTAATTTGTAATTTGAAGCAATTTTGGACCAAATTACATATACGTAAAAGTTGCATTCAAATCAATATACATTTGCTTCCGCTGTGCAAAAACTCTCTCTTCTGGCATGGAA
>JAQFXY010000308.1:0-36255 GCA_034693865.1 Ceratophysella sigillata
ACAGGCTCTGCCTGTAATAATATAGACTATTTATCATATTATTTGCAGGATTGCATTTTCAACCTCAAAAATTATTTGAATTGCATTCAAATTCAAAAGTAGGTCGCCTACGCAATCCACGCGCACCTCAGCAGGCGACCTACCAAAAAGAGCAAAATAGAAACGGTAGAGCGCCTACTGCAGTGGAGTACGCGACCTACCAAAATGGTAGGTCGCCTGTGCAATCACTACCAAATATTCTTCCAGTTAACACTTCCCGTGTCAATCCGGGGATTTGAAGGGTTAGGAATTTAGTTGGAATTGGAGATGAAAACTCTTGAATATGTCATTCATTATTTCTGACCAGCAGGTCTGCCTACAGGAGGGTCTGTCTGTCTGTCTGTCTGTCCGAGGTTATTTGTAGATGTGCTAGTAACGTAGCTTACACTTACAGCTTACATTTTTACATTAACTTATCTGGTTTTCCTTTGATTTAGTTGCGCTGACAGTGTTTTCCATTGTAAATATTCTTATGACCTTTCATCGCGCACATGCGATGCAGAGAAATGGGTTTATTTATATCTATTGTCTGCTCTTTAAAGGTTTTTTTAATTGATTTTTTAAATTATGCGTGTTTATTTTAAGTTTTGCTTCTCACATTTATTTACTTCACACGATTTGTATCTCTGAGTATTTCTGAGCTGATTTGTAAATTCTCTTCAAGTAAGATCATTTTTTATAATACCAACTAGTCAAAAACAATCTTAATTGAACAGTACACTTGGATTAGACGACTAAAATGCTTGTCATATACTGAGATCAGATAATTGCATAACTTTCCGCTTGAGAAAATGAAGATTCTGGAAAAACCAGTTATGGGATACTTATTCGAATCAGACAAAAGGATAACTTCTTTGATTATGCGTGTGGAGGCTGAAAAACCTGGAACGTAAGTAGTTTTATGACCTCTTATCATTTCTCTATTCTAAAACCTGTTTTGAATATTTAAATTCCAATTAGACTGGCCACGTTTTACATAATACAAATAAATTAACATTTGCCTGAGTATATCTTTGCTCTTCTGCAAGGTATAAACGTGTTTTATCTTACCAAGCTGCCGGAAAAACAAGTTTTTGTAGACAAGAAAGCCAACTGGCATGCTCCTGCCCTGGTGTCTGTATTTCCCTATCCTCTAAGTGGTTAATTTATGCGAACTCACTAAAAAGAGTAAATTCAAAAAAGTCTGCACAATCGCATGACTATAGATTATTGTATATACAAATGTGACTCTAACAAACGGTAGTAACGTAAAAGAAACAGTCGTTATATCGTTAATATCGAACTAATGCAATGTGACCGAAAATCACAAAGGAAACACAACTAAGCCCTAAAAAACACCATGTTAACTAAAGAAACACATTGGAAGCACAAGAAACACCACGGTAACTAAGGAAACAGGAAGATAACTAAAAGGAAACACTTAGAAAGCATAAGAAACACCGCGTTAGCAAATGAAACACCTAGGAAGCATAATAAACTCCACGGTAACTAAGGAAACACTTAGGTAGCATAAGACACACTTTGGTAACAAATAAATCACAGAATGGGAAACCGCTACGCCACTTGAGTTTGGCTAAGCCCAGCCATTCAAAGCAAGATAATGTGATTATGATTATGAGATAACTCCAGCAAAATAGAACACTGATTCCTGATCCTGATAGCGATCCCTTCCAAAACTCTTAGCTAAACGAAAGCGCGTATCTCTCTTATGTAGAACATAAGTTATGTAGAAAACCTTTTTGTCTCTGTTACATAGAAAAAAAAGACATTTTTGTCTCTGTTACGTAGATAAATCCAAAATCGCTGAAAACATTTATGTCGTAGATGTCTGCCGATAATATTTCTGCTAAAAGTTCGGCGTGTATGCATATATTTAAGGGTTGAAACGTGTTTTACGCAGAACGAATGAAATGTGTTTCAACGTGTTTGCAATTTGCAACCCGTCAGTGGCGGGAAATGCGTCAAGTTTCCCACCAAATTCTTACTGTGTTTATTCGATATTCTTATCCTCGTTCAAGTTGCTAATTCTTGCAATTGAAATATTTAAAACTATGTAGAATTAAAATGCATAGTACCGAAACACTTTATAGGAGCTAAAATTGAGCAAAAAGTAATAAATGCTAAAGTAGTGGTAGAGTTTACTGCAATATTTTTTAAGTATTGTTCATTAGAAGATAAGGTTAGGTTAGCTATACTTTGTTATAAAGATTTCAGTGTAAAATACGTTTTTATTTTTGCACTGACCATTACTTGAATATATTCGTGTTTTACTATACGCGACTACCGGATTTAGCTTAATGTATTTTAACAGTGTACTTTGGGTTCCTTTTCGAAGTCTATGGACGTTCGCACTCGGGTTTTGGGATTATTGTTACTGTAGTTTGTAATTATTTACTGTTATTGACTAGCAACTAGCTTTTCGCTATTGATTTAGTTGACTCTGCAACAAATAACTCAGTGATCTCCACCGAAACCACTATTTCGCTGAACGTGTATACGGGAATTCCTCAGAATCCAATACAGCCGCGCAAATAGCGTAATAATTGCAAACAGATCATTTCGGCCTTCTTTTCGAACTGTCCAAACATTTTGAGTCAAATTGTGTTTTATTGCTTATTTTGGAAAGTATATTTTTACTAATCATATCATATCATATTACTAAATATTTTTGAGCATATAATTTTGAACATGTTGCCTTTCCCAGCACAGGCACAATTGTTATAATTATACACGATAGTTTATTTCCTTTCCATCATCAGTGCTGAGTATTGATTGGGAGATAGTGTAAGTTGCCCTGCTCGGGGAACTAATGTGGGCTTTGGTAATCCCGGCTCAGCTCGAATATCAAATCGCTGAACTAGTGATGCAATGAAGAGAAAGAGTTGGTCTTGTGCAAGGTCGAAGGCGATACACACCCGCTTGCCAGTGCTGAATGGAATCAGATTTTCATTCTGCTGGACACGAAGACCGTCCACGGAGAGAAAACGCTCAGGACGGAAAGCTTCTGGATCTCCCCAAATGTCCGGATCATGGTGAACTGCGTACATGTTAGCTAATACTTTGGTTCCTTTTTGTATCCAGAATCCATGGAACTCAACGTCTTCGGTTGTCCTATGCCCAATACCCAGCGGTACCATTGATGAAAACCGAAGAACTTCCATGATAAACGCTTCGAGATAGGGCAAACTGTCAAAAGTAGGAACAAAACAACTATTCAGCCTTATCAAGTCATAGCGTTGTTAATAAGGTGCGATGTTACCGTTACCGGATCACTTTCTGCGAATAAATAGCTATCTGTCCGTCTGTCTGTTTATTTGATAATTTTTGACAGGTTAAACAAAGGTACGGATCGTTCATCAAAGGACACGACACACGACTGGTCAAAAGTATTAGCAGGTTAGGATATAGGTCACGAAGGTTACCTCTATAGTCAGGTCACGGCAGGGGATGTTTGAGGAAAGGGTAATCATGTGGATATCAAACCAACATGGGTCACTAGAGTTCAAATTGTGGCAACTCTTCTACTTAATACGTTAATCAGGAGGATTAATGTAAATACCTATACTTTTTTCACTAAAATCTATTTGAGGTCCGGAGTAGCGATGCATGAAGCATGGCGATGACCCTTTCACTCAGGTTAGAAAAATGTGAACCTGGTGTTTTGAGGAAGTAGTATCATAAGAAGTGTTTAAAGAAACCTCAAGGCAAGCCGATGAACGATAGTTGACACTGGATTTGACCTTTGACCCCCGCTGGGGACACTGAGGGACAAACTTTCAGTAATATACCATTGGAACCCCCAAGACAAGCTGATAGACTTAAAAGACTCTGAATTTGATACTTGACTTAGCTGAAGGTCACCCTAGATAGGTCAAGCAGGTCACCAGAGCTCAAACTTTTTGTATTATTTCATTTAAACTACCATGGGAAGCTCATGAACTTACTAACATTGGATTTGACGTTTGACTTTACCATGGGCCACCAGAGTTTAAAGTAACCTGTTTTGAAGACAGTGTATCATGTGCGCAATTTGAATACGTTCGAACAGATGTCCGGGCATTTGTACGTATATGTCTGGACATTTATAAATCCCCACTAGTGGTGTCTTTCACCAAAGCACATATCTACTGTGTAGGGAAATCTGAGAAGACCAAATCGAAAGGACGAAACCGCAATACCTTATCAGCTAAACAGGGAGCTTATTCATCAAACCTCGCAAGCAGCTTGCAAGATCGCAACTGTGGTTTGCGAGACCATTTGCGAACATACTCATTCATCAATCAATCGCAACACCGCCATCGCAATCACCCCTCGCAACTTTGCGACGAGGAGTATTTTACTATTACAGTTGCGATTGCAGCTATTCACTAAACTTGCAATCGGTCGCAAACACCTAAACTTGCTAGAAAAGTTACGGCTGGTCAGACCCAGCCGCAAAGTTGCGATGCCTGTACATTTGCATAGGGAGTCACAGATGACAGAAACGAATTCCAGCCTAATTTAAAGTTAACTAATAATTACTTCTGCTGGGTGTATAGAATATGTTTAATGACATACTATTCTTACTCTATGGGGTCAAAAAATGACACCGGGTTTTTATTTGCGATTCATATGCCCACGGTTGTCATAATCAGGGGTGTTCGCTACAATTGACCCTTGGATTGACCTCCATGGGTGTTAATTGTCAAAAATGTAACCTGCTGTTTTAGTTTTAGTTTCGTCAGATTTTTATGATTTTTTTTGTTAAATCCGATTTTTCGGGTATGATTTTTTGATTTAAAAAAATGATTTTTTGACATACCTACCTAATTTTGTTTACTTGAATTTTTTGATTTTTTTTTTTGTGAAATAATTTTCCGACTATATAGTGTGCATTACAAGGGGAAACCACAACAAAAATCAGATTTTTTTTGTGCCAGCCCTGTTTACGGCTGAATTATTAATTTGCCACGGTAAAGGACAATGTGTCAACACTTGACCCGTGAGCTCAACCATTCCTCCAGGATCGGAGATCGGGTAACTGTCCCATGAATGACTACTGACTTGATTTTGACAGAGTACAATGGTCATTGGGATTTGAGTTCAATATTCTGTACACCATTCGTAATGATGGGTACCAAAGCAATTATGTTAAATGTATGTATGTACAATATGAGAAGTGTATATGTAAGTATACAACATGGGTGAGGGTCAGAGGAGTTTCACCGAGTTTGAACTCAATGATGACAGGTGACAGGTGACAGGCACAGGGAAAGCAGCAACAGAGCACTCACGACTCACGAAGTGTACAATTCTATGTTCTTTGTAGCAGTTTGTCACTAAAATTCAAACTTTCGCGGGTTTTTTCGATCGCAACTCCGGATTCTTGCGAAAATGCTGCTAGATGTTTAGTGAATAGCCATTTTTGCCAGATCGCAAGGGTCTAGCAAACCACCCTCTAGCAGCTTGCTAGATAGCAAAATTGCGATTTAATGATGAATAAGCTCCCTGGCTCTTGGCTCTGGCTGCTTGGAAGTTTTAGTGTAATACATACGTGTATTAAAATCCGCCTACGACTTCCCTGCCTCTCCTCTCTCCTCGTAGTAAAGTTGTGGGTCTTGCCAGGCCAAAGTATTGATCCTTCTGCCCTACTTTCTCCCGCTAGCGCCTTTCTCTCACCAGCTCCTGCCTAGTCACATGCCGCTTGCCTACCACGGTGCGTTCCCAGAACCCCCTTTCCACCTACCGCCTTATCTGCCCAGCATTCTTCTTGAGTCAGCACAAGGTAACTCGGCTTCGGTGAAAATATTATGAATTTAGAACCGAATAGAATGGCATTAGAATTTGCTGGACTTGAGTTTTTGATGGACTTACTCTATTCCTCCAATGGAGCATGTATTGATCTTTCAGGTATTACATAGATAAAGATTCACAACTGCTGTTTGTATTGTTAAGTCCTTGTGCAATGGACTAGATGGATTGTGTGTAATGTTGTTACACAAGAAAACAACACACAACTTGCTCTTCATCCGTGGAGTTCCTTTGTCGGAAACCTAACCAAACTGACATTAGCCAATCGCTGAGATCAATCACTAATTGAAATTTCGAACTAAGCTGACAGATTTATGGATGTTCCGCTCAAAATAAGTCAGGGCTTAAATGTATCCCAATCTGTAATTAAAATCTTACTCCTCCTATCTTACCACGTACGTACACATTTGCTAGTTTAGGTCATCACCTCTAATTAGCTTATATTCGTCTGCGGGCGTCAATTTGAGTATGAATCCTGAAACCCCGTTTTGTGGATCGTGTGGAGGGGGTGCATGAAGCGTGCTGTGGACGCCGCTCCGAGTGGGAAGCCTAATGCCGCTCCTTTCTCCGTGTGCTCCTCCTGAGTTTTGGTATATTATTCTCATTGTGTGGAACTTGGGCTCTTTATCCTCCCTCACACGTCCGTCCTTCCTTTGCTCTCGTCTCGTAACTATGGCATTCCTCTCATGCTCTCCTCTCCCCGAAAACAAAAAGTGGAGAAAAGATATAAGACGGGGAGAGGCCTATTAATCTATTTATGAGGCGCTTCAGACGCCGATACAGGCCTTTTCCTCAAATTCCAGACTTAGTCCAAAATTGAGGCCTCGTTAAGGCAGCAGGACGATTAATAGCTCTTATCTTTCCAATCAATCTCCGCATTGAATATGAATGCAACATGAATTAAAAGTTCCTGGAACTATTAATTGGCACACACACTGACTGCCCAATGACGAGTTGATGCTTGGGTGGACATGACCTGTAACCGCTCTGAGTTGTCGTGGGACCCCTGCTCAGCTATTTCCATAGCCTTCTCCGCTCCTCAGAGCACTACTACTGCTGTAATTGCAAGTAGAGATTCCCAATAATAAAATGAAAAGCCAGAACCTGAATAAACTGTTATTTGACATACTTCCTGCATGGAGCGAGGCTTGAGCGCTCGCGTCTGGAATCTGAAGAATTTAGCGCAGCGGGGCATGAATGGTGTAATGTCTAATGTATTATGTGCAGTTATGGGATGTGCGAAATATTGGCATTCCGGGAAACTCTGAAAAGTACTGCATTCACAGATGAAAAATAAGATCCTACCTCTAGAACCTAAGTTAGTCTTACCTAGCTTGACCCCAACTAATGCTACGATACAGGAATGCATAATGCATGAATACCCACTTACAAATACGATCATCTTCATTTGTTATTCGGGCTGAGAGAAAGACGTAAAACGTAAGTACGGAGCTACATAAATAGATAAACGGCTTTTGACAAAAGAACTACGACAATATTTATACACATGCCAAATTATTGACTTTCACTTTCTCAAAATAGGCGCATTTGTGCTCACGAAGAGTAGTGCTCTTGTGCTCTATGTAGGAGTGTCTGTTCTGCAAATATGCAGTTGGATACGAGTACTACATTAACTACTACTGCTGCAACATAGTATCCTCGTGTATGCACCAATATAACGGAATGATTTGTTAGTACGCCTAATTGATACACACATGGATTGGTATCTTTAACTTAACCTATATAGGTATAATTATCGCCAATACGATAATAGAAAAATGCCAACAGTCTAGCCCATAGAAAGCTATTAAGCTATGTAAAAAGTCCTCTCGCACTTCTCACGTGTATCTTCTAATGGATGGCCATGTGATCAAGAATTTGACGACCGTGGTGAAATGTGCGAGTGCTTCTTCCGTGTAATAGATACTTAGATACGTATAAATCCAAGGTTCATACCGGTTATAATTCATATCAGTGTTTTTTCATACCGGGGATAAATCGTACCAGTGTTTTTCCACACCCGGGACAACTCATACCGGTGTTGTAAATGCAGGAGAAAAACTATTTGTTATACATATGAATTATAATTAGGCGGCAGAAGGGTTATTGCATAACAACAAATAAGCCCTAAAAAATAAATTAAATATGATAGAAACTAAATGATAATGATTAAGTCGGAAAGGAAATTCTATAGGCATATACGCTAAAGCAGTGAAATAGCGTAGATGCAACCAAGGTTTGTTGACATTCTCCTCATAAGGTTAAATCATGCTCACTTTTCCGATTCGTACTTTTAGATTTTGAAAAGTAAACAACTAAGATTTAAAAAGTAAGCACATGTTTCTGAAAAAATTCGAAAAAATTTGTTAATAAATCCGTTCATGCTGTTGAAGAAACGATATTCGTAAATTTTCCCTTTGGATCAGAAATAAATTCTATCAGAAGTAATCCCAATAAAACGTGTTTCAAATGTTATTTCCCAATTGTGAGTAAGTTGCCTGTAAGAGTACTGGTAAGTGATAAATACAGACGGAGAAAGTGAGGATGTGATTTGCACTATCCTTCTCAGCCCATGCGTTCTTACTAAATGCTTCACTTGAGGCTTAAGCCACTTCCAATTGGTTAGTACTTTTAATTACACTTAAGAACATTGAGTTTCAGTGGTGAAATAGCAACTTGTGGCTTGCAATGTACTAGATACGTATCATAAATCAAATATAATCAACCAGGAATGAATGCTAGTTCCGCTCCAATGCTCCAAAATAAAAGCTACAAACTACCTTCTGCCACACAGGCATGGTGCCTTTAATCAGGTTTTTATGAAAAGAAAAGTAAATACAATTTCTGTAATTGAATAGGAGACCAGAGATAGCTGATTCCATTCGGTCCTATACTTTGAAACGGAAGAACCGTCAACGTTATTATCCGTCAACTGAATCTGTTTCTATGACCAAGTACTACTTCAGAACCCAGTTAGCTATAGTCAGAGCTTGGATGCAAATTACCTAATATCCGTGAAATAAAAATTATGCTCCTGCCTTTGCACATACATAGACTCACTTTGTCAAGATAAAGATAAAAGAGACTCACGCCTCACTGATCAACCACTTTCTCCTTGCTTTCTACATCGGAAGGAATAACGTAACTCTGCGAAAACAGTTGGCATGTCCTAGTCACTCAACTGGGCCTAATAGTCCATGCTTACAAAGTCCAAATAAATACAAACTGGGAATTTAGAAAATCGTGACGGCTGTTTATGAAAGTGCGGCATACAATTTGCTGGGAAGAAATTATAAAAATTTCTCACAAGTCAAAGCAAGCTATCAGTGCAGTATTGTCGTTGAGTTTTCAAAAGACCCTCTACTAAGCTGTTCCCAGACAATTTGCCAAGCATGAACTCCACTGTGAAAAATTGTTAAACTTTAATATAGCTCATTCCATTGGACTAAGTATATTAAAATTATTATATTACAGACTCTGTACCAGCGGCATAAAGATCAGCGGTCTTGGTTGGTTAATCTCTCTGTGAGCAGCACAATTAAGTGCAGCAGTAAATCCGTTTGAATAATAAAAAATATTTCCGAATTCTAGATATGGATTTCACAAGGCAATAGTCGTTCTCGTATTATTGCTGTCCGTAAAACGCTCGTATCACTCTTTGATTTTATAGTGCCACTCGCTTTAGTATTGAAGCCAGTTCCTTCCAACAACCGAACACTGTTTGCTCCTTTCACCATATGGAATATAAAGTCAAAACACCCCAGAACGTAATGCTTCTGAGAGGCATATCCGATAATTTGATTTGATTACGGAAATTTGACGTTTTACTAGCACAGCTTTGGAGTAGAGGCTTACTACCGCATAAAATAAAAGCCCGTCGGCCACTGTCTGCCGGGCACCTAATGAAGCGCTCCTGCCCTCGTCCAAATTGATTCCGTCTACCGTATGGAACACATATTCTGCATATTTACTACTAAGGGTACAATGTGTTCCAGAAATCGAGAGTCCTCTGTTGGGACAATACCAGCATAGTCTGACCAAGTGAAACGTATGATTGTATTCCTGTCAATTATTTATATCTTATTTTCTAATTATTATTTGTGAAATCAGTTTACAAAATGTACATCCAGCAGACATACATGCTCTTACCCAATATTCTATTTTATACTCGAAATTAAAGTATTTGTTGGAAACTCGAGCCTCCAAAGCTTTAATATTGCAGCATAATAAAGCTACGTGCGATCTAGTCGACGAAAAATACAAATCAGTCGGTTACCGATTGGGAAAGGAAATGTTTACAATGCAGCTGATAGTGCCATATTTAGTGTATTTGTGCATACACCCGACTTGTTGAACGCACTGTACACTAAGAAGAAAGGGTTCTGACGGGAAAGTCATAATTTGAGTCTTGTACTTTCTCTTTGACGAGCAGGAGCAGACTGCGGTTACAGAATTAAATCTTTCTCATTCAGCCTCGGCCTTCTCAATGAGAACAGCCGAGAGACCCTTCAGTTTATAGTAGCTCATAAAATAGACGTATTTTTAGATTCACTCCACAAATTGCTATTTACATGCATACATACAATCGGAGCAAGTGACTAGCGTAAACAGAGCATCATCAAAACATGACCATGGCCAATGCCTAGCTGAGACCAGAACTTTTCTACTGCTTAATAGTAACTCATAAAAGGAGTATTTTTAGATCTCTGCTGATTATTGGCGAGCCACATGTCACTATAGTTGCCCTATTATTCGGAACAGAAATCAAGATCATCATCGGCTGCGATACGATATTTTGACTCCGAGCAGACATTAATAAATGCATTCCATATAGTGTGGATCGTTAAGCTTTAGAACCTTTGTATCAGATCTAAATTCAGAAGCGCTTTGTTTCACATGATTCGAAATCAAATTGTCGTAACGGGAACACTTAAAAATTAAAGGCCAAATGGGAATTCTATTGGGACATAAATCCGTTGCTTTGGATTGAAAGTCGGAGCAGATGCGCAGTAATTCATCCTCCCATCAGTCCCAATTATGTTCTAATTATCTGCCTTGACTGGAGTTGAGTGGGCGTGCTCAAGATCAATACTTCAACATCTTACATCAGACAATCTTAGTGTTGACTTGGGTATAGCTCTTTACTAAGTTTTTTAAAAACAGTCACTGCACAAGTAAAAATGGCGAATTAGTCTAATCCACCTCTCAGCATCTATCTACATTACACTCCTTACGGTGCACTACAACTTAATGCTATTCCCTGTGCAAAACCCTACATAATACGGGGTGTCCTGAAAATTATATCAAACTCTAGACTTTAAAGCATGGCCAGAATAAGTTAATTTGACTTTATGGAGAAGTTAATGACACATGAGACACGCCTTTTCAAGTGAGCCTTTTTTATGCATCCATGTAGTCCATATTTACATTGTGGTTCTAAAGTCTCAATCCTGTATAAAACTGGGGCAAGGTTGTGTTAATATAATTTGATTCATTAATGGCCTTAATTATATCAACATTGGATAAATTCCCTTATTTTCTCGAACTAATTGTAATTGTATTCTTATTTAGGAATAGCAGAACAGATTCTAAAAAGTAGAATGTGTTACTAAAATTCCTTAAAAGTCAGTGGAATTTTTGATGGACCAGGTTAGGTTATGTTGACATGACCAGCTGGGTATCTATCTTTTGGCATATACATTTTTCATTTTTTGCATCCAATTCAAGGATTTAATGCTAAATACTAATTCGGATCAGTACAATGCGAAGGCTTCTGAAATTAAGTAAAATTGAAATAATTTGGAGTTCCAAATTTTGTTCTAAAAGAACCCCTCCCTTGGCCTCTGGGAAAGCTGCATGGCCTATTGTACTCGTGTTTGGAGAAAAGGTGGGGTTCTGGTTGTGGAGCGTGAAAGCCCGACCGACCATGTGTTTTTCCCTGGAGAAGAAAGCAGAGGGCTGGATGAAAAGGGACTCACCTGAGCCTCACCAAGGGCTCGGCGGGACTTCAAGGGCACAGCTGAAACGGTGGAAAGAAGGACGAGGGTCCTTTGTCCAAAGCCTTGTTTCACAACCCGCCTTAGAAGTGGACGGGTGTTGAGACCAAGCAGGTTCGTCCGCTCTCCTCCCGTATCATGACTAAAATGGCGAAAATCAATAGGTGACACGTACGTACGTAAGGCCGAGCCCCAGCCTGAGCACTAGTCTACACATAGGAGGGAACACCCAGTTGCTGGATTTCAGGGACTTCTCTGCGCTGCACCATGACGTCATTCCCCAGAACAGAAGAGAAAGCTCCTTTCCCTCTATGCTTCTGTCTCTATGTCTGTTAGGGACTCATGTTCGCAGCCTTAGTTCCCAGAACCCGGCCAGTCCCAGCCTACTCAAAGTCCATAGGCTTCATGCACCACACTTTCGCCTTGCTTTTCTCAACTTCACATTCTTGTTCTAGCAGACGGTGCTTGCGTTCTTTCAACACTTTCACGCTCAAGCAACAATGCACTAGTACACCCAGACTAATTATGATTCTACGTCAATTGGTCCCCTTTTAAGCAATGCAAGATCCTCTTGCTACTAATAGTTGCTCTAGTTGCAGTCCCATTTGGGTTTACTTGGATTCGGGTTCTTATTGAAAATAAGGCAAACCCCAATCGAACAAACTCTGAGCCTCTTCCGGGGCGGGGGTCACAACAGGTGATGCTTTGCCTAATCTCACCTAGGCAAAATTATTTGAGCTTTGAACACCACAACGAAATGCATCAGTAACAAACAAATTGACGGTCATGAATTGAAGTAAATTCCAAACTAACCGTCCCTTAATATCACAAGTGTTGTTGTTTTACTCTATTACTCAAATACTTAGTTGATCTTAATCTAAAAACAATGTGGGATCTGGAACTTAGAACTTGCAAGATATAATATCCGATACGACGTATACGCCAGTCCTAAGTCTCTTTGTCGTGATCGCTCGATGTCTATAGCAGAGTGCCTGCATTGGATTGGGTTCCCGTCATGGGAAAGAGCCGAATAATAAGACCTCACCACTCGCCTCAAACTCATTCATTTCTCCAAGTTCATTGAGGGAACTTGGATCCTTCTTTGGAGAGAAAATCTGCCTTTTGGGTCACTAGGCTTCCACACTGCCTTTCACTATTTCTTACAAGAAGGAGTTTCCGCTTCAAGCTTCAATTTACATACCTAATTTTATGACTTCAAACAAACACCTGAACTTGACTCCTAGTATTTTGATGCTCTGCCTTCAAAGACTCGACTGGCTGCAAAATAGATCCCAAATTGAGATCAGGCTAATCATATGTAGCTCCGTTCTAGAAACAGAATTCCACCTGTGTCTAACACTTGTTTAAATAGACGGTGGTGGTAGACTGGTGAATTAGACCGACCCAATAATGGAAAAATCAAATGGTCGATTGACTCACATGTAACATCCAAAACTACAGCATGTGTTAATCTCAAACAGTTCAAATCGGGATTCCTGCTCCGATGATTTCGTATCAATAAATAGCATTTTTTATAGAAATATTTGAAAAATCATTGCTAGGCATTCCACTACTGGTGTGTCGAGTTAGCGTGCAATAAATAAAACGTTAAATCGTATTAAACTTCTTCAGTTCAACAAATACTTTCACTAAAAATTCTGAAAACCAGAATTACAAAAATGCGGTAATATTTTATTTTGCTGATTTGTCATTGACGTAATATAATCTCATTTTTCGTGTTACGGACGTCATTATTGAGCAAGTGATCCCCTTTCTACGTAAGGATCGAATACCAATACATTGTGTGCTTCCGTCTGAAATGTAGTATTTAAATGCGGTTGAGGCTTCCAAAGACAAACAAAACAAGACAAGTAGGTACATACGCCCAATCCGGACGACCTAATGAACTTGTTTATGAAGTGTGACTGTAAATTAGGGCTTCACTATTCCGCATTTTTATTCATGAGTTTTGCTGTACCTCGTCCAGACACTCCTGATGTAGTACACTTTTTTGTAATTGTGATAATTGACAGCTGTGATGAAATAAACAAACATGTTTGTCAATGTACGTACAGAGCCTTTCACAGCACGTTTTCAATGATACTGGATTATACGACGCTGCTCCATTTTTTCCCATTAATCTTAATAGCTGACTGCCCAGCTGTTAGTAGCTATTTGCGACACGCTTTGCAGCAGTATTTCTTATTTTAGTGTTTCAACTCGCATGGTTAGGCATTGCCTAAACATATCCAGTACAAACTACTTCTGAGTCTGAGACACTTGAGCAATAGTCCTGGTGTCAAAATGCGTAATACTGAGCATCCTGCTCCAGTACAAATACAGAGCAATGCAAAGTGAGTCAGTCATCCATTTGCACTATTGGTAGAAGTTGAAATTGATAGTCGAAATTGTTATATTTATATCAAGGACTAATGTTAATATTGCAAACTAAAGTATTGAGTTCGGATCTTTGCAAAGTTGTGTCCAGTCGAAATTCGCTAATGTATTTAATTGTAATCACAACCGATGCGAGATATCTAATTGGCAGCAGTAACCCTCCTACTTATGAATATTGGTTTACTGATGCAGATGCAGGGAAATAAAACTACATCAAATAATGTTTTTTTCGATTTGTGCGGGTGTCCAGATGTAGTTCCTAGTTAATATTGATAAAACTATATGTTACTTTACTACAGGGTGTATCCAGAAGTTCCGAAAATTGACTATATCCAAATAATTTTGAAAAGATGGGGCAAGTGTCTAAAGGAACTTTGTCTGTCTTATGACGTAGTTTAGCTATGGGCATTAAAGTTTAGGTTGGACACAGACATCAAGATGAACCCTGTCACGGAAGGTCGATTTCAGAATCCGATGACAGAGATGAAGCTTCGCTGAAGACTTTGATGATGCATCACCCTCACGTGAATGTCACGGGAATAGTACATCTAATGGAGTTTCAATAAAACATAGTGCGTCCCAACATGCCTGAAAAGGTCGGTTTGTAGAAGGTGTGCACGTGAAGGGCTCCGAGAAAAGTGCATCACGGGTAGGATATTACTCAAATAATTTATAAAATTCTAGCTGGTAGTAGCACCACAGCATCATGAATGGGTACGTTGACGTTTGAAATAAGTTTGTCACATTTGTGAAAGTCCGTGCGACCCGTCGAACCACTCGATGATTGCTGGTTGCTGTTGAGTACCTTTCCTCGTAGAAACTATGAGTCTTATTTATTTATAGCGGTAATAAACTATTTCAAATATGGAAAAATTTCAGACCTGAAGGTACCTCTGTATAATAATATGAAAAGAATAAAATTTGGATACACCCTCGTATCATACGCATAATCGTATCATATTTACGTAAAATACGGGGACGGGTTTGTAGAGTTTTCAAGAGTTATTCGAGAAAAAAAACATATTTTTCATGAATCTTTCTGCACTACTGGTGAGAATCCTGAGACAAATAATACAAATAATATATTTATTATACTCTCAATCTCAACTAAATTATTACCAATAATAATTGTACCAACTACTTATAATGTAGACATTTCATATCATATTACCGGCGTAGGCTGGCTTGTTAGTTTCCCAAAAAATGGAAAGTTTTTCTAAATTGTTTTTTTAGACTTGTATGAGCACATGTAGGCAGCCAATAAAGCATGGCCAGGAGTACTATATCTCACCGTCTGGCCTGCTTTTTGCTTGTACTTGAAATGTTTTGCATAATTCAGTGGCTAACATGGAAAAACTCCGATTGCCTCCTAAATACTTTAACGGGGACGATTTGTAGTATTGTCTCCTCGGACGAGGTTCAAACCATAAGTTACGTTGATATTTTTATGGTTATATATCCAACCTATTAATTTCATCAAAGGCGGAAATTATGTGAACGATAAAGGAATTGACAGAGGTTAACTTACTGTTTCGTGGTTAGTGCTTGTAGTGGCTGGACTAGTTGCTTCTTGTCGAGAGCCATGAGCCCAATAGGAAGCAAAGATTAAGACCTTTCGCTGCTAAAGATAAGAAGAATTTCGATTCGCATAGTCTGCACCGTGATTGTTGTTAAAAACGAAACTGTTACTGTATACGATACCATGCTCATCAGAATTTGCCTGATACAAAGGGTTAGCTGATATTTGGACTTCTATTTATCTGGAACAGTCCCCATAAACAAAAGACCGATTTTACTTATGACGGATGGAATACCAAGTGAAATTCAAGGCGTTCTTTCTAATTCAATTTTTTCTAATTCGGGAATTAAATAATTTGGATCGACCAAACTCACACACTGGCCTTATGGTCTTTTCTTGTTACTAAGTGGCCTCCATGTGTTTCACAATCTTAATAAAAAACTGAAATTCTTCGAACTAGATTCTATTATTCTTATTTGTTTAAAAACGGAGTTGGAACTGCTTGAAGAAAAACCTAAAAAATCCTTCGACTAAAGAAAGGAATGCAAAACTGAAGTTACGGTTAGAGAATAGGAGTAGGATCAAGGATCACTACTTATACAGCTAGTGGTTCGTTCTGTGAAAGGCGTAATAGTAATGTGTGAATTATCAGTAGGTAATGGAAACTAATGGTATGACCCTCGTACACGTATACGTATCCACAACCGTAACCGTAATGAAGTTTTGCATAAGATATGCAAATTTTCATTATTTCGCCTTTCCCTCTGGTCTTGTGTATATAATTCTTGTAAATCCAATAGAACACCAAATACAAAACCAGAGCACAAGTAGCTAATAAGAAGACTTATGAACTAGGTTTAACTTAGGGTACCTTACCTAGATGTTTAACTCAAATCATGCATAATTTACTGACAATGCAAACATTACTTGCCTTTTATGTTTTTTATGTTTAACTTTTTGGTGCTTAGTTCATAGCAATATCAGATTCAGAAGCGTTGTTAAGTTGATTGCATTGCCAATGCAGGTGCATATGCGATACATGCGACATGCGACTCAAGCTGTAATTCGTTCATACCCGGTGTAATATATAAATAATTAAATGGCACGCATCGTTTTCATTTCATGCAATGAAATCTCACAGCGTTGCTACGTCTTCAAAGCAGGAGAATGCATTTAGTTTGAAGAACTGTGCACTGTTAATGTACACATATTTACCAGGTTCAATATACTAGTAGCAGATGATTCTATCTGTAAATCGCATGCAGAAAAAAATGTCGACTCCATTTACACATAAAATATTTAACTCTGTGACTCTTTGAAATGCGTAAATACGAGGGTCGTTAAAAAAGTTTAGCGCCTTGAAGCTTGAATGAAAGATAGCTCACTGATGTTTTTTTGCGTCCAACGTCAAATGGGCACCGTCAAATGGGCACCGTCAGTTGGGCACAGGCTATTTGGGTACCGTCAAATGGGCACCGTCAGTTGGGCACAGGCTATTTGGGCACCGTCAAATGGGCACCGTCAGTTGCGCACCGTCAGTTGGGCACCGTCAAATGGGCACCGTAAGTTGGGGCACGGGCACCGTGTTTACACAGCATCCACACCAATAGCGTCCACAACAATAAGCTAAATTAGGAGCTACTGACTAGAACGCTGGTTACTGATTCATTAATTGTGATGTTCAATTAATATTCTCAGGTTAGGTTAGGTGAACATCGCTTGTTATCCCCCACCGGAGGCTTAGACCCGGTTTTGTTGGATTGGGTTATAGGGTTAGGTTTGATTAGGTCATGGACCTAATCGAGGGTCAATCAAACCTAACTCATAACCCAATCCAACAAAATGACACTGCTATTGGTGTGTATGCTATTGTTGAGGACCGAAGGTTCCCAAATGACTGTGCCCAAATGACGGTGCCCAAATAGCATGTGCCCAACTGACGACGGTGCCCATTTGACGCCCAATCTTTTTTTGCAGCTGCAGTTGAATTGACTGTGTTCTTCTATAAGCTTCTCAGCTGAGTGGGACTATTATTTACCATAAGGTGTATTGGTTATTTCACTTCCATTTGACACATTTTTTACAGAAGCAAGTTCTTTAAATAACTTCTAAATAATTCTCATAACGTTGTCCGGCTTCTGTTCACGATTTCCGATGACAGCGTATGAGAAATTCCCTGGCGTAGATTGGTTTGACAAACTATCCCGGATTTCACCATCCTAATATGTACCAGGTCATAACATAGCCAGAAATTAGACTATAGACTAGCAAATAAGCTTGTTGTGTTTATTTCGCTGGTCCAGATACACATTGGCAACACTGAACGCTTCACCACTGTCGTAGAGTTTAGTCTCAGAGTACCCCATTACAGGAGGCGCAAAACTTTTTAGACCACCCTCGTACATTGAGATCAAGCTGGCAACGTCGGGTCCAGCTTTTGTCAAAGTAAAAGATGGTTCGCTGTAGTAGGAGCATCCATGCTTTTCCTGTTATGGCACCTCACCAATTACCCAAGTAGATTTTCCACTATAAATATATTAAATCAATGATTAGTTCTAGTGAACTCAAATTGTACTAAATAAGTAGTACATTGACTTACAATTCGGAGAACAGCATTTCTGAGCTCGTAAAATAATTCAAGGGTCGTTGAACTTCTTGCAAGAGAAAAAGCTAAAGAATTCCTGGTTCCACGTCACTGCTTCGATCGCCAGTTACAAAATCAGAAACTACATTTAGTCAATCTCTCTAAATATTTCTACTGTATTACTGTATTGCTTCATAGTACTCTACATAGTTTGCTGCGCCGGCTATATTTATATTTCTTCCCGTAATAATACTTAACTCTTTTTTTAAAATGATTTTACAAGTGAAAAAAAACGCAACAGTCTGAGTCCTGAGTTCCTTGAATTTCTGAGTCTCCAGTACATTAGATTTCAAACTCAAGCGATAAATAGTAAAGTATTCGCTCAGTAGCACGCTTACAGTAGGTCGTATTCCTGTACTCGGCCAAATGTGACGTGTGCTCGAGGAAAACTTTCAGAAATTCGGGAAGACAGTGGAAACAAATCAAATCATGACATCCACACAATTGTCAGCAAGACATTAGAATAGAGAGTTCAGTTCCAATAGAACCAGCAGCAATGCTTCAAGATGGAGTCCATCTCGTTCAGAATAAATATCAAACTAGACAACAGCTTCCTTCAAATTCTGTGCAAAACTGCAAATCCCTTGCAGAGCACCGAGCTGGATGCCAGATCTGCTCAGGCTCGTCAGTGCTCTCCTTTGTAGGTAATGAATCTATATCTGAAACACTATCTGTTCCTACATTATCTTTTTCAGACGCAAGTAAGTTCAAGGCTAAATGGACTTCTCAGCTCATACTTCGTGTTTCGCAGTGCTTAATGATTTTTAAAAATTCTTTACCCAGGTAAAACCGAAAATTATAAGCTGAAGACGCATCATACATCAGAAAAGACTACCCAGCATGAAAATCAAGATAGACCAGAGAAGAGTTCAACTCGTACAACTGTTCTTCATCCATTCTGTTCTTCATTCGAAGCCTGCGACTCGGAAACTCCAAGCCAAACCAAAGAATCTGCACATAGCATTTCATTAATTTCCGGAGTTGGTAACACTTCAAAATACAAATTATCGACTAGTCGGGAACAGCGGATGTTAATGAAGTCGAAAGAAAAAGGTAAGGTGGAAAAAAGTCCAAACTTTAAGAATACAAGTAATTCTTCATTTGATTGAAATCAGGTCCAATTGGAAGTTTTGAAGACCCTTTGAGAAACGCGGAATATGATTTAATAAAACTTAATGATTCTACCTCCAAATGCGAATACCAAATTAACAATGGGGTTCATCGACGGTTAAGCTCTTCATTTCGGGGAAATGGACTCAATATTCCCAAACAGATTCACTTCGATTGTAATCCAAGACTTTCTTTGGCCATCACAAAATCTAAACAGAAACTCATTTTGAACACTCCATCCGTTTCAGTTGCCCAATCCACGTTTACAGGTAAAAATTGATTTGCTTATTGGAAATAAACTTAAGGACGCGATACGAACTACCACCCCTGTACTTCAACAATTTATTTTATGTTGTCAATTATAAAGCAAAAATCAAAACCACCATGCGATGGCTAAAATTAGACATTAAACGTGTCCCAATTTTTAGTCTATTTTATTAAAACGTTACTAAGATAAGTTGCATAAACTGAAAAACCACAACGGTTTCTCCTTAAGTTTATGCATGTTATTTTCTTAACGTTCAAATCAAATGAGCTAAAAATTGGCATACGTTTAGAGACTAATGTTAGCCATCGCATGGTGCTGGTCCATACTCAAGACTTAAACTCTATTTTGTTCTGTTTTCCGTGAAGTTATTTCCAGGCCACCAAGTTGCATGACTTTCAATTATGAAGAATCGTTGTGTAAAGTTCCTTTCCAACGTTGCAATCTTCAAAAATGGAAGAGGAACGAACCAATTGCGGCAGAATCTGAAGACGACGAATCAACCCCGAAACCTTCAGGAATTGAATCTGATTCTGAGTCTGGTTACAGTTGCAGCAACAACGCGGCAATTGAAAGCCGTGAAGCTGTACATGAAGCCAGAAAATGGAACTGGTTGGAGAAAGGAAAACTGAGAATGAGTGAGATGAAAATACTTAATTTATTAGCATTTGGAATTCTAAAACCGTCTTAGGCAGTACATGAGTTTCATGTTTCTAACTTGGGTTCGGATTTCGGGTTTTGAGTAGATTTAGAGGATTTATCTACTGTTCCCTCATCGGAAATAGACACACTGTTCAGCTGTGGAAAGTGCGAAAAAACCTTTGGAAACAGATGTGTGTACTTAATTCAAATTTGACGTTAAATATACTTAGCTATTAACGTTAAATATACTAAGCTACTAGCTTATTAAAAATCGGCCTCTTCTGTTTGTCGTATTATAGATCTCTTGAATCGGCATATTGTTGGACATCAAGGCCTGAAACCATTCAAGTGCTCAACATGCAACAAGTGTTTTAAAGAATCGAGTAAGTGGGTCCTGCATACTACACAGCATTGTGACGTTCTCGCCCGTGGCTCACGGACAGTATTTAATTTAGAATTTTGATGCCTAATTTCATTGTTACTAAATATTTCGTTTAAGCTCCTATTTTGTTTGCTGAAGTTCTTTATATCTTGAACATTCATTGGGCCTGATTTTCCCTTAATTTGATACCTTATACATAGCAAGCAGAGTTTCATTAACAGCTTGGTGCAATAAGTATTATGAACATGAGTAAGCATTCAAGCGGATCCAATTTAGATTATCAAATTATTCAGTATAAAATCATTTTGATTTTTCTTAAAAACTTGTTATTCGTGGAGTTAGTTTGGTTGATTTATTCTATCTTGGTTATTCTAACAGGCAATTTACTAATCCATGTAAGCACTGTTCATCTGGGGAGAAAGGATCATATTTGTTGGACTTGTGGCAAAGAATTTGGACACAAAAGTAAGCCCAGTTTTACTCTTACTCAACTATTTAATTGTGTTGGCTGCTGCTCCTACTTTATCATTGACATTTATAATCTTCAACGGAGATTTTGTATCAAATATCTTTGAAAGATACAATTGACTACATGTGTCTTGCTATGTTGTCCTTATTTATGAAATTATTCTTTCCCAATTACGAATCCATTTCTCTCGACGCAAAGGTCATTTGCGACGGCATGACAGAACTGTGCATCAAAGAGGCAAGGACTATATTTGCACTACATGTGGGAAAGGATTTGGACAGAAAGGTATGCTAATGCTAACTGGCCACTTTTGCCGAACTTTTAGTAATAACCTCAACCTCTAAGTTAATGTACCCAGAAATACAATAATGTTCGAATCCTGTTCACTCCATTTAAAAGTCTGGCGACGCCGCTGATTGATTTTCACATTAACTAATTACACACAGGTACTTTGACGATTCATCTGAGGATTCATGATGGAATTAAGCCCTTTACTTGTTCAAAATGCCAGAAATCCTTCACACAGAAAAGTAAGCTAAACTGTTTAATGTAGTATACATACAAACTTTTCCATGTATCAAATATCATAATCTCAGGTACACGATTACAAAACTGGGAGATAAGCAGTCAATTTAATACTTAAACCAACTTAAGATATTAGTCAAACCTCTACATCTCCACTGACGGATGTGAGTGCGTGTAATTCATCTCCTGATTAATAATTGAGCATGTCAATCGTTTCAATTGCAGATCATTTGACTGTTCACCTGCGGATTCACGGGAACGAAAGACCGTTTGCTTGTTCTGTGTGTGACAAGAGGTTCACCCAGAAAGACCACCTGCGAAAACATGGGAATGTGCACAAGGAGAAGCTGAACGCAGATTCCGATCTTTTACAATAAAACTATTAAACTATTAGTTCCTGACGTAATATTCGTCTAATTTGTTCAATCTTCAATATTATTTTACATTTATATCAATTCTGTTTACTTTTCTTTTGAGAGGCAGTTTTGGAATAAATACAACGAAGTTACTAGTGCTTCTTGTTCCCATTCTAAACGAAATAAGTATGTGTGTGACATAAAAAAAGTTTTATATTAGCTTGTCAGCCTTCAGTCTATTTTCAGTTTCAAATAAGATTTAAATCTTCAAGAGCTCTTCCGCTTCAACTGGTTTCTTAATTCAAAATTCCTAATTATTTTAATCCCATCACGTCTGGCCTACGTAGGTATTTATTCGGAACCTCGGCCTCTCCATTGAAACATTAATACGATGCACTTAGTTTGGGACAGTTGAGCCCAGTTTGAGCTATTTACCAGGACGTAAATAATTTGCTAGGCGCTTGCCAAATTAGCGAATTAGTAAATTAGCTAAATACACAGTAGCGAACTCGCTAGTGTGCACTTTAACTTACTTACTTGCATTTAGCTTTCGATTGTTCACTAGCGAATTCATTCAAGTAAAAAGCCCACTTGCAAAGCCATGAGTAAGGACCAGATTTTACATATTTTTAATTTAAAGCTAGCGTACTGAAACTTAGCACTGATCAAAGCAACCCGATCGGCATATCTAGGTTTGATGTTGCATTGGCCTGGTCGTCTAAAAACTGAACCGATATTTTTCGGTTCAGGTTAGGTGATTGAAATACTTTGACCCGTTAGGAGCCACAATTATTACAAACAGCCAGATTTTCCATTTCCATCTATGTTTATGTACTGGTGGAATGATTACCATACTTCATGGGAAGTCACATTAAATAAGAAGTGCATTGACTCACAATTCAGGGAACTACTGTTGTGCTCAAAGTTTCGTCGAATTTCTCGCAAATGGAAGTATGACTAAATAATTGCTGGTTCCACGTCCCTGCTTCACTCGTCAGTTACAAAATCAGAAACTTCGTTTAGTCAATCTATCTACATATCTCTACTGTATTGCCGCATATATATGTGTCGGCTTGATTTGAATTTCTTTCCGTGATTAATAATACTTAAATCCGTATTTTTTACTTTTAAACAATTTTGCGCGTGAATAACGACGCAACAAAGCGAAAAATTTAGCTGCATACCAAAATCCAACCTGTTCCAGAGCTATCAGTACGATTTATGTCAAATTCAAACGATGGAATAGCAGAGTATCCGCTGAGTGGCACGCTTAAGTATGGTCGTGTTACTTCACACAACCAAGTGCGACGAGTGGTCGAGGATCAAGACATTCGCTCAGTTATCGAAGAAGATATTAGAATAAAGAATTCAGTTCCAATGGAGGCACAAGCAGTATCTCGAGATTCTAATTCTGTTCAAAACTGCAAATCCCTTGCAGAGCATCGAGCTGGATGCAAAATTTGCTCAGGGTCGTCAGTGCTCTCCTTCGTCGGTAAGCAATTTATGTATTTCTGAAACATTAACTGTTTGTATGTCGACAGTAGGTACGTACGCTCAAGGTAAACTGATTTCTCAGTTCATGCTTCGTATTTTGCAGCGATTAATGATTTTTCAAATTCTTTACCCAGGTAAAACCGAAAATTATAGGCTGGAGACTCATCATACATCAGAAAAGACTGCGAACCATGAAGATCAATCTAGAACAGAGAAGAGCTTACCTCATAGAGCTGTTCTGCATCCATTCTACCAATCATTCGCCTTTGATTCCCAAATTCCATCACAAATGAAATATGAACTTGAGCGTAGCATTTCATCAATTTCCGAAGCTGGTGCCTGTTCAAAGGGCTTATCGACTATCTTAGAAAATCGGGAACAGAGGATGTTAATAGAGTCAAACCAAAAAAGAGGTAATTAGTTGATTCTAGCGAAACTTTAAAATACTGCTTGATTTTATACCGATGTCTTGGCAACGCTATCTGCTTCTAGACAATTTTGTTCTGAAACTTTAATAATACAAACAACTAATTCTTCATTTGATTGAAACAGACCAAATTGGAAGTTTTGAAGAACCTTTGAGAAATACAGACTCTGATACAATCAAACTGAATGATTCGTCGTACAATTTCGACTACCAATTTTACAATGGATTTCAACAAAAGTTAAGCTCTTCGTTTCGAGGAAATGGATTCAATAATCCCAATCAGATTCACTTGGATTATAATCCAAGCCTTTCGTCTGCTGTCACATATACGAATCAAAAACACATTTGGAACACTTTTCCAGTTTCAGTCGCCCAATCCACATTTACAGGTAACATCTGATGGACCTAATTAATACAGCTTTAGGAAGTTGGAAATTAAAAGTACAGTATACGAATATCGAAAATAAAAGCACGTGGCTGACTTACGATAGTGTAAAGGCTTGTCACTCAGAGCTCACAAAAATGTGGAACGATTGGGGGTCGAACCCAGGTCACTCTGTCACAGAGCTGCTCAACCTGTTGAGCTACCGGACCACGCTTGATGTTTGCTCTGAGTTTCATTGCCTTGTTTCTCTACGTTATCTATTTGTTCCTTCTTTCTGAGGATATTATGCTAATTGCGGATAAGCTGATTCCATCAGTTATCTCTGCAGAGGCTCTGGGCAGTGAAGAGTGAAGACTGTATATCAGTCTTGCAGTAGATTCTATTTTTCTGCCTGACTCAAGGCTGAAATGATTTTTGTTGTTTCTTCCGTGAAGGCATTTCAGCGGCTACAAGTCGCTTGAATTTCAACTTCGAACAAACGCCGTGTCAAGTTCCTTTCACACGATGCAATCTTCAGAATTGGAAAACCAACCAACCAATTCAGGCAGAGTCCACACCGAAAGCTTCTTCAGAAATTGAACCTGATTCGGAGTTAAGTTACAGCAACAAGGCAATTGAAAGCCATGAAGCTGTAGATGAATACGGAAACTACAGCTGGCTGGAGAATCACCGACAGCGTTGCAACGTTTGTAAGGCTTATGGAAAAGCAGGTGAGGCAAAAAATTTAAAGTTATTAACAGTTGTTATTTTAAAAACGTCTTAATCAATAATGAGTTTCATATTTTAAACTTGGGTTTGGAATTCGGATTCTGACTAGATGCTGCCGCTGACAATACAGCAACTGTTATTTCAACAGGAACAGCCAAACAGTTGTTCAGCTGTGGTACATGTGGCAAAGCATTTGGACGAAAAGGTATTTAACATATGGTACTCACATGAACAACAAAGTAATTAACTTAGTATTAAAATCGGTTTCTTCTGTTTGTCGTATTAGATCGTTTGGCTCGACATCTTATTGGACATCAAGGCCTCAAAGTGTTCCCTTGTACAACGTGCAACAAACACTTTGCACAATCAAGTAAGTCGGTATTTCTAGTTGTAAAGGCGATACTACAGTACAAGCGATAAGCATTTACTTCTGTAGCAGGTAGCAGTAGCAGTGAGTTTAAGCTTTTATTTATACATGGATACTGGATGATCCAGTATGCGTATCTCATCCAATCTGGATCCAACGTAGATAATTAAAGTCATATGTTTTCAACTTACATTCTAGACCTCTATCATTGGTCCAGATCAATTCGTTCATTTGTTTGGTTATTCTAACAGGTCATTTACTAATCCATGAAAATACTGCTCATCACGGAAAGAAGGACCAAGTTTGTGCCACATGTGGAAAATCATTTGGATACAGAAGTATGCCCAGTTATATCTAGTCATAATTATCTGTGTTCAAGTTTATTGGCTGCTGCGCCTTATTCACTTAACATTACCGTTATTTTTCAACCGCGATTTTTGTTAAATATCTTTGTAATTTAAGCCGATCACGCGTTTCTTGTTCCGTTGTCTTTGTTGATGTAACATTTATTCTTTCCCAAGGTCACTTGGAACGTCATGAAAAAACTGTTCATCAAGGAGAGAAGAACCATCTTTGTTCCACATGTGGAAAAGCATTTGGACACAAATGTAAGCTCATTTACAACTTCCAAATTTTAAATGCTGCTTGTTTCAACTTATCGTTGGGCGTACACTAACTGGGCATACACTAACGCTTACTTTTATTTATTTATATTTACTCCTGACCCTGACGACGCAAAGATCATTTACAACTTCATGTAAGCATTGTGCATGAAGGGAAGAAGGACCATACTTGTTCCACATGTAGAAAAGCGTTTGGACGTCTTCGTAAGAGAAATTCCGCACCTTTCTAAGTTTAACTCACATACACAAAATATTCGACATTAGTGGTTTTCCTAATTTTAAACACTTTAACTCACTTAGATGAATTCTGTTGTTTATTTCTGATTTCGTTAGCAATATTGATTGTTTAATTATTGTACTGCTTAATCAGTTCGTTTATTCTTAGGTCTTATTTATTAGTTCTTATTCTTACTCAGGGGATTTACAAGTCCATATACGAACTGTGCATGAAGGCAAGAAGGACTACACTTGTTCCACATGTGGAGTAGCATTTGGACATAAAAGTAAGCTCACTAATTATTCAGTTGTATCTAAGTTCACAAACTGAACCACGGGCTTCAGTTTGGTTCTTTGATTTTCACATTCACTAATTATTGACAGACCATTTGACGGTGCATATGAGGATTCATGATGGAACTAAGCCCTTTGTGTGTTCAAAATGTCAGAAACCTTTCACACAGAAAAGTAAGCTAAACTGTGTAGCGCTGCGTAAGGTTAATCAAGAACCCAAAATAGCATTTTTAACTATCCCGAGAAATAAAATTACACGGCTATTTATTTATATTACTTGCTGATTAGTAGCTGCAACAGCATTTTTTACTGCTTGAATCAATCTATGTTCAGCTAAATGTATATCAATTTCTCTACTTTCATTTGCAGATAACCTGACAGTTCACATGCGGATTCATGAGAAAGAAAAAGCCTTTGCTTGTTCTTCATGTGACAAACGATACGCAAAGAAAGTCAGTTTGAAAATACACAAAAGGAATGTGCATTATGAGGAGATTGATGGAGATTTCGATCGATTTCGAATAAATCTCCGGCCTATTTCTTGATTTAAACATTCATATATTTGTACAATCTTTAATATACTTCATTTCACTTGTCAAAAATTTGAAATCCATGATTTAAACCCGTTAAGGTAAAAATAAAAACAACAGTTTTATGAAATATTTAAGAATACCAGAAAAACTTTCTGTTAAGGTTAAAACGGACGAAATTTTCCTGAGAGGGTTTCTCACAACGGGTCATCCTAAATAAGCTAAAACGGGCAACACATTCAACTTAATCGGAAACCGACAAATTATCAGGAATTGGACGTTCATCACGTGCGTTCTAACCTCACCGGCGTCCAGTGAGAGTGAGATGGAAACCGCTAATTAGGAAAGTACCAGCAAAGATACGCATTTGGGTCGAAGTCAATTGGCAAAAAATTAATTGAAACATTATAATACATGATCTTCTGAAGGTAGGTAAAAGCTTAAAAGAAGCATATTGCCCACGCATTCATAGTTTCTCACAAGCAAAATCGAAGGGAGAATTGTATGTATGTAGAAAGTTCTATAGGAGCTTTCATGGCCACGTTTAGTACTTATCCATCAGTCTCAATCTGTTATACCAGTCTTCGTTTGGATGCATTGCAACGGTCCTTCCCGATATTAGTATGACCTTTAGCATTTAAGAATATAAATTTCTATGAATATGCTGATGCTGACTTAACACATTCAACTATTAACATTCAATATCAGTCAGAGTCAGTATTCTATCATAACAATGAACATTTAAAATATAGGTGTTAACCTAGGAAGGCTAAGTTTGGATGAACGCCACCGGCATATCCCTGATTTGTTTCTATACGGTGTGAGAGTGCAGAATGCATTCCGTCATTTGCAAGTCATATAAGCAGAACGGAGCTGGAAGTTGAAGAGGAATGCGGAAGCTAATTAGTACGCAGAGGAAGCGTGGAATTCCTATGCAGATTAGCAGAATGTGCGACTACTTCCCTGCTGACCTAGAAGCCAACTCACCAACACTGGACAGTGTTCTTCTTCTTCGCTTCCCTGGAAAGCCGAGAGACCGCTGTCTCTATAAATAGACCTCTGACCCAATCCCTGTGATCACTCACCGCCGATCACTTGTCCCAATAGGAACTTTCCTATTGTATAGAGTGACCCAGACCCAAACCAACGTAGGTACAATCACTGTACCTATATATTTACTATTGTCCCAATAAAAGGAGCTATCAGGCTAACCTTATCCATCTACGATGCGAGTATTCTGTTCAGAGTTATTAGAACATCCATCCTCACAACGGTGAATTAACTTAAAGAAATTAAAATAACGATTGTCCCTCATGTATATCAGCTCTGATGGTTGGTCTTTTCCATCTAGATTTCGGTCTAGCTCTGGTTTTCCCTTCTGTTTTATCTAGTTCCAAATGGATGAGACGACGGCTCGGCGAGTATCTAGCCTGGTTTTAATAAAAATCGTCGGCGTTGCATAAGAAGCCCTGTTATTACGATTGTAGATCGGGGATTCGTCTAGTATGTAATACTAATCAAAGAGAAAGTCAGCGTGCCGCAACTGAGACTACCGCTAGTAAAAAGTAAATTAATACAAATATTTTACTTAAAACAACTTTTATTTGAAATAAGAAATGCGTGATAAATTATTCTATTTCTATTCAACAATTAATAAAATATTTAAATCACTTCACGTTGACAAACTGTTGCAGTAGGCCCAGACGTCTTCATAGAGGTCGCCCGTACAGAGGAAGCCGGTGAGCTTGGCCTTGAACTCATCCACCTGCGCACAAATCCAATCCGCCCTCGAGTCGCAAGTCAAATACTCATAACTGCACCCAGCGTGACCACACGATGTTCCGCCAACAATGGCTGATTTAACATTGGTGAGCAGGGACTTGAAACCGACTTCTTCCAAATAAGTGACTTGGGTATTGTACTCCAAATCAACGTTGGCCATCGAACTGGCACCAGTGAAGGCATCGGCTGCTACGGTGCTGGAGCTGAGCTCGTTGTAGCTAATCCACAAGTCTTCTAGTCCCGTGAGTCCGGCGAAGGCAAAGTTCCCGATGCTCTTGATATTATTACTTCCCAAGTAGAGCTCCTTCAAATAGGGCAGGGCAGTAAAGGCGTTGTCCGGGACAGACGTGATTCGGTTCGAAGGCAGCCAAATCTTCTCAACATTGACGAACTGGTTGAAGAAGTCATAGATGTCTCGTTCGTAGGGAGCGTCGTTGTTGAGATAGTTGTTCCACAGAGACAGTTCCGTGGTGACAGCGTGCGTGTCTCGGAAGGCCTGTGGCGAAATGTACTCCAAGTTTTGGTTGAACAAAATGTTGATGAGACGGAATTTGAGGGTTGTGATGGAATCGGCCGGGATTTCGAGTAGACTCGTCTCCCAGATCGCCAGTTCGGCAAAAACTGTCGACTCGTTCACGAAAGGGCTTGCACGGTCAAACACGGCCTTGATGTCAAAACGACCCCGTACATCCCGACATACAATGCTTTCCAGGGTTTCGTCACAAATGCAAGGCTCCAGTTCTGCGGCTGGAGGACAGATTTGAGCTAGCCCTGTGCCAAGAAACAGGCAAAGCATGAGAGCCCGACTCAGCATTTTCGAATAGCAATTGGTATGGACTAAATTAGTATCACTGCGTAAAGTAAAATCAAGTCCTTTGGCTGATAGAAGCTCGAATGATCGCGTAACCAGAACACCGTATTTATACGTTTTGTATTAAGCAATCTTTTATGCTTATCTAATCCTGAGATATGAAAACTGCCAACTGGATTCAAAAAGCTGATTCGCTCTTTACATAAAATTGGTTTCAAGTGTAGTAAATTACAGTATGCTACGATTGAATGGATACTGCAGCAGATACGGAATAAAAAACACGCCTTACACCAACAATACACGTAATTCATTTGACTGATGATGAAAAGCACATAGTAGACTACATACTTAAACAACGATCCAGTCTGATATTTTGGACTTTCAGCACTTGATGATGTAATAGAATTGACTGAATTAAACGTAGCGGTAAATATACCAATTTTACCCGTTCAATAACAGCTTTATACCGAATGCACCTTTCTAGCGGTAGGGCTTCCAATACAAGCCGGCTAAAAAACAATAAAAGCTGACAATAAATTCAAAAACCCTGAATCCAAGTTAAGTTAATATTTACACATATATACAGTCCTTTATTCAGGCTTTCACAAAATGATTGCATAATGACATAGTTAAATATATGTGAACAAGTTTATGATAGAATAAATATTTCGTTGAACTTGGCGGACGGGTGAGTGGAGGCAATAATACTGGAAGCGTTGCCACGTTGAATAGCAATACTGATACGTTGGGTCAGGAATGACTTAGAATGGGGCTCTCCTAATGAAACATGAAGGCGGTGTCCGAGGGCGTCACCAAGGCCTCAGCCGTCCAGGCTCAGGTCAGTCAAGCTCAAGTTAATTAGAGCTGCTCTGGCACACATATGGCCTATTTTTGTCCTTGTAGGACACTGTGCGGTTTATTGCATCATCTTGAATATAAGTAATTGTATAGGAAGCAGGAAGTAGGAAGTGGTTTTTAAGTTTATGGCAAAAGTACCTGGTCAGGGTCAGGTACAGGTACCTGCCGAATATGTAGTTGGTACATGCAACATACGGATTTTATGACCGATCATCGATTTGATTGAACGTTCTGGTTTTTAATTGGATTTTATTATGGGTCGAATTATTACTCGATTCTCTGGTACTTTGGTTTTCTAGGGAATAATTAATATATGTAATATGTTAAGTATATGATGGACGTTTAGAATAGGAATAATTTCAGTAAAATACAATAGAGATAGAGAGAGATCATTTTTACAGTATGTTTAATTTTTTAATATCTCTTTTATCTCTGTAATAATACGTAACTTTTCAGCTCCCACTTCAGGCTTATTTAATGACCAGATGTTAATAGGAAGATGCAGGAAACATCGGACATTTTTGGGAGATCCTTTTTAGTCAACAAGATAATTTTTCATAAAGTAAATCATCGTCGAATTCCAGTTTCACGACATTCCACTGCTTTAATTTTTTTTCTTTTTTTTTATGGATACATTAAATAAGCAAATAATGATATTTCTGCACAATGGAGGTCACCTGAGTTGTTTTATGATCAACACGAGCTGATCTATCAAATTAGAAAGGGCATAAATAAAATGATATTGCCTATTGCAATTGCAAATTGCGAAATGATTAGTTTTCATTATCACATGACACATAATCAAATTATCTAATGATGCTAATGGATGGAATTTCTCCACCCACTTCCATCCCCTCTCCTCCCGCCTCCTCACTTGTCCCATTTCTTAACACATATCACACGCTGTTGTTGTATGTGTTAAAGAAATGTGGCAAGTGGTTTTTAAACTATTCCCATTCAGCTCCGTCTTATTTTCGTTTCTTTGTGTTGTTGATTTCAGTCGTGATTTTCACTTCGGAGCAGAAAAACCTGTGTGCAACAGACGCTCTCTCTCCCGCCACAGACGCCGAAAAAACTGAACGCTTATCCCGCCTCATCCCTTCCAACCACCCTGACCTTCTTGACCACAAAAGCACTAACAGCAGCTGCTACATCATCATTCAGGTAATCACTCATAAGTTACATAATTTTAACATGGATTTTAATTATGATGATGATCATACATACTCCTCTCCCATGCACTGTTAAATCTCGGCGTAACGTCACAACGGTTTATTTTACCCGTGCCGAAAACATTTTCCTGATTTCTCGTTAGCCGCGTTTGTATCCATGTTATTCGTGTTAAACGGTGCCAAACTAATTAACTCGCACTTGCTAATAATACGAATAATATAGATTATAATATAAATAGATTTTACCTACCTTCTATAAATCAACTCATGCATTCAAATTTTAGCATACAGTAATGTATGTACAAACAAATCGTTTATGTTTATAAATATAAATACATACCTACATAAAATATTTACATTTCTTTATACATACATATATATATATAATTACCGTTATTAAAATTATTTATATTATGTTCACAAAAGATTGCCCATATATTGTGTATTGTATATAATATAACGATATATAACGATTTGTTTGTACATACATTACTGTATATATTATTGTATGTATATATATATGTATATATGGATCTATTCCCCATCCAACACTTACCACCCACTTCCACTCCACATGCCCCATTCTATTTCAACTGCCTACATGTGCTACTAGGTATGTGTGGGTGGGTTCAAGTAATGTGGCAAGTGACTTGGAGGAGTGGCGAACTATGAAAACTCTGTTTTCCTATTCTTTACTTATTTCCGTTTATTCTTGTTATTCACAGTTTTAGTTGTGATTCTCTGCTTGAGTTTTGACCACTCAATCGCTCCGCAAGCTCTGCTCCGTTCCTGTTCCACTCACTCCAGCTTCAGCCACGGCCCGGTCGTCCTCCGAATTCATCCACCTCAACAACAACATAAATAGCAACAGAAGGAGCCAGGTATATTGAAATTACACAATCCTACTATGGAAATTATAATGATCTTGTCCAATGGCTGTGGTAGTAATATTTTATTCAGTCATTTGGAATTTAGAACAAACCCAATTATTCATTTTAGCTTAGTATTGCTGATAAATTAATTTTTAACATTTCTGCTACCTAAAGTTAATGAACTTATTTATAGCATTTATGTGTAAGTAGGGATAAGCTGATTTTTTTGGGGGATTTTAAGATTGTGGGGAAATCCAAAATTTTGGGAAAATCCCCAAATCCAAAATTTTGTATAAATCCCAAAATCCAAAATTTTGGGAAAATCCCAAAATCCAAAATTTTGGGAAAATCCCAAAATCTAATATTTTGGTAAAATCCCAAAATCCAAAATTTTGGGAAAATCCCCAAATCCAAAATTTTGGGAAAATCCCAAAATCCAAACTTTCGTGTAAAATCCTAAAATCCAAAATTTTGGGATAATCCCAAAATTCAAACTTCTGGGAAAATTACAAAATCCAAAATTTTGTGAAAATCACAAAATCCAGTTCTTTATAACTGGTGTGTCTCCTCGCTTAAACGGCAATCAATGTCATCAATTATGTATAAAATTTAAAAATCCTATATTCTTCATTATTTTAGATTCTCGTCTGGTCTAGTCTGCGTCAAAGTTCCCCGACGGTCTTGTTCGCTCTTTCCATCTTCTCCGCTCCCTCTCCGATTCGTTCCCCTCTCAATGTGTAAGTCTTATAATATTACTATTATATTTTTGTATTTCCAATCATATCAGTACATTTTTCAATTTATTCAACCCTATTGCGCTTGTACACCAATTCCTCCTAAATACTTGAATTTCTTGAATAACTTTGAATACCATTCATTTCAGTTTCCTTTTCAACTAATAACTCGTCCCGACTCACTCATTCTTCTAATTAATAGTACCCTAATTTTTAATACTTTAATTTTTAGCTGATCAGAAGATGCCACGTATTGTTCAGTCTTTATACGGACGACACAAGTAGACTCCAAACTTTACGACCAGACCATCTACTCGAGTCCGTCCTACTAATCGTGTCCATTCTCAACCACATTTGGTCGTTGATACCCCCTTGTCAACACCGACACCAGCTCCATTCGTTGATGAAGTGTATGACAAAGAGTTTGAAGTTCAAGAAATTTTAGACAGTAAAACAAGAAAAGATGGAAAGCTGTGGTACCTCGTCAAATGGGTTGGCTACGCAGAGTAAGTTTTTTGTTTTATTTATAATTTTTTTTAACAATTTCTTTCTTAATTAACAAACACACATAAACCAAAAACCTTAAACTTTTAATGCAAATTTCAATTTTTTTTAAAATTAAAGGCCTACGTGGGAGCCTGAGGACTATCTATTGAATGCTCAGATAGCCATTAAAAAATGGCAAGAATTGAGAGCTGCCAACTTAAACAACCGTAGGACATCCAAACGGCTTCAAAGTAGGGAAAAGGACGAGACAGAAAACATGGTAAGTACATTATTTTTACAAATACATTTAATATATACTAATATCCATAATTTATATTCATTTTGGGAATTTCCCAAAAACCTGAAAATATTCATTTCGGGAATTTCCCAAAAACCTGAAAATATTCATTTTGGGAATTTCCCAAAAACCTGAAAATATTCATTTCGGGAATTTCCCAAAAACCTTAAAATATTCATTTTGGGAATTTCCCAAAAACTGTCAAAATATGTATTTTGGGGTTTTCCCAAAAACTGTCAAAATATGTATTTTGGAATAAACTTAAAGTTCCCATATATCTTCCTTTTACTTTATTTCAATTTTGTTTTATTTTTCCAGGATATGTTGAACGTGCACAGAGTTGCAAGAATAACTCAAGACTTAACCAACCACATGAATATCCATCTGAGAGAGGCAGAGTCTTTTGACACTACCCCTCCGACATTGACACAACTCCGAATTGTAGCAAACAACTGGATCAAGTCAAAAAATGGGCCAAAGGATTACCAAAAACGTCTTGATGCAGTTACTATTGTTAATATTATAGAAGAAGCTTTATATTCTTTGGATATTATGTCCCATTTTCGCCCATCAACTTCACCGACTGATCCAGATGAACAGGATTCGTTTTCATCTAAAGTCGCCACTCCACAACAACAACCACACTCTGCACCAACCTCAACAACAATAATTACAACCTCACTATCACAAATTAATGCAGATGAACAGGGTGATATTCCATCTAAAGTCCCCACTCCACAACAACAACCACCACACTCTGCACCAACCTTAACAGCAATAATTACAACATCACCATCACAAATTAATGCAGTTGAACAGGGTGATATTCCATCTAAAGTCCCCACTCCACAACAACAACCACCACACTCTGCACCAACCTCAACAGCAATAATTACAACCTCACCATCACAAATTAATGCAGATGACGAAGAGCTCCATAATCCACCCATGACTTCCGACGCACAAGATTTTGAACAAGAACCAACTCTAGTTCTAGGAGCGGTATATTTTTGTGTTCAAGGAAAAGATGGATTTCCCATTTTACTCCAAACTGAACCGTTGGTGATTGACCCACATATCGACCAACAGCTTCAAAGAAATGATATAGATGGTAAAGTTGTTGATGGCAATAAAGGATGTGAACATGATAAACTGGACGGGGAGAGAGTTGGTAATGATGAAGAAAGGGTTCAACTCCAACAACAACAAGACCTTCGATTACAACTGCTAAATATTAAGGAAGAAAATGACAAGGTTGAAGAAAAGATGGGATCGATTATTGTGAAAAAGCTACTTGGAGGAAAGTGGTCCATTTTTAACGAAAAAAAATGAGAAAGTGTCCATTAAAATTATTGGCAAATTGGCAAAAGCAAGTAAGAATATTCATAATGTATTATAATGAAGTTGTATTAACTATTTACACATCATTTGAATGACTAATTTTTTTTGTTTTGTAGTCTTGAAAAAAGATGCGGACAATCATGATGTAACTCTCAACACAACATCCATTAGTTCTACCTCATCTTCATCATCACGTCCTTCATCAACTTCAACAGCTCCTTCCTTCGACATTGTCACACTTTCTCCTCAACATCCAGCCAACCCTGAACCAAATGTTTTGGAAAAGCTTCTCACCCCGCCGTTCGATCTTGATTGTATTTTTTTTTATTAATATTCAAATTATACAAACTTATTAGACCATTTTATTGATTGATATAATATTAATTTTGAGTCTGGTTTGAGCAGCCGAGCAGTAAACACCTCTTGAAGAGAGTCTGAGACTCAACAAAGCAAAGTAATAAGTTGAAACAATAGTTCCACAATGAGTAGGATGGAAAGGTCACCACCACGATCCCTATTTCAAACAGGGCAAAGTAAAAGGAAACTCACAAGCCCACATTCTGAGCAAAACAAAGCCAAAGTCACAGTCACCGACGAATTCAAAGCTTTGAGTCAAGAGCAAAAAGTAAATAATGTCTTCGCTATGCTGTGTGAGTGGGAACCACTTATCCGAAAGCTGGAGGATATCGGATCATTCCAAGAAGTTAGTGATAAAATAGAAAA
>JAQFXY010000309.1:0-36190 GCA_034693865.1 Ceratophysella sigillata
CATCAAAAAAAGGAACCCCTCGCCCTCATTTACCCCTCAATACCCCTCGCACGCCGTGAGGGCTGCCCACCTATGCTTTCCGTAGCTATAACTGAAAGTGACCGTTGCTGCGCTGAGTGTCTAGCCAGTTGTTACCGTAATAATAAGCTCTGAAGCAGTTCTGTATATTGATTTAACCTATTACTCCGTCTTTGGGGATCATAGGCGAAGGGATGAAGGAAACAATTGCCAATTTGATTTTAATATTATTATTTGTAGTAACACATAAACATTCGGAGAAAGTCAGGAATAATCCGATTCATAAAGGTAATCCGCTTATCCTGACTCAATACGTACTTTGAAAAAGTGCGTCTTTCCCATCTCCTTGTGTCGTACAGAAGTATTTATTTTGAATAGGTTGGAGCTTAGATTGGGCCTTTGTAGCCCAACCCTCGTGTACGAGACTTGTCATAAATAGATTTCTTTCCCTGAGCTTCAAAAAAACGCCCGCACTTGATTTTCACCCAACACGAATTTCATCTCGACTACAACTCCTTGGTGATTTCCTTTATCCTCGCAGCTACATGTATTTATATACATATATGGCTCCTATTATTTTTTCCCTCTACTTTGCTCTACAACTAACTTGGGAAACGTGATCTGAAGTCTTGAGCTGTACTTTGCGCATTCTATTCTTTCCCCTTTGAATCTCTAATCATTTTCTTGGCCAAATGTACAACACATCGACATTCGCATTTCCGGACTTGGGAAAAATGAAATAGAATGACATTTGTTGTCTGCAAGCATTTGCATTTTATGCCGAACCAAAGCGTATGATATGTAATAATGATTCCAAGAATTTCTAAGTGGAACGTCTTATATTATAAACACCAAGTAGACACTTGGCGTCATTTTATGACTTTTAGTAATGATGTCAGACTGATTGCTCCGTAACTGTTGGAGTTGGCTGTTATGCAAAACATTTGTATAACTGTTCGTCATATTTCTATTAATATAATTTATACACGGTAGCTATCGTAAGTAGACCAAATATAATTACATGCTATACTAAATTCTGCAAAATTTCATTTCGGAACTCTTTCATCGGAACTCTGTCAAAATTTATGCTTTCAGCTTGAGAGACTTGGTTGGACTATTTCGTCAGCTAAATTGTGTGGAATGAATTATTTGCCAATTGATTCTAACATCTAATCTTCGCATCGAATTTGCGAATATTCTGATGGAGCCCTGTAAACAATGAGAATTCCAAACTATTTAACACTGGGCGTTACCTATCAAAGTTTGTCTGGGCTGCGAGTTTACGAGTACTATATGAATGGACAGAAAATCTCGTGCACTTCAATTTAGGTTGGAATTTTACACATGATTAGCATTCTGCAGAAGGGGATACGTTGATAGGAAGAAGGATCGGTTTATTTGAAAAGCTCGGATTCGGAATATCCATAGTTCTAATTTCTTCATCTCCAACTCAGGCAAAGTGACGGAAGACAGTCAATATTGAAAAGGATGGGGAAGAGTAAAGACAGGATTTAATTAATTTTATTCTATACTTGTGTGAAATTAAAATGGAGAAAATGAAAATCTTTGAGCTTCCCTATCTGCGCCCCAGACTCAATGGATTTCGCCCAGACCCAAGAACCAACTGCAAATTTTCTTTTTTCGACTTCTTCATATATTCTTCATGCACTGCCTAGACACGAGAAGCCCTCGCATGTATTTGTATACTTTTGTTCCTAAGTACTGCACGGTGTTGTTACCTAGGAGCGAGCGTATAGGAGCAAATGTTATACGGGACGCGAAAAGGTTTCCCGCGAAAAACTTCCCTGCGAATTTCATACTGTACCTTTGATCTCAAACTCAAATTTTGTTTAGGTTCGTTCAGTTAGCTTAGGTTTAGCTAGATATAGTTTTAATAGATTGTATTTTGTTGTTGTAAGGGTTGGTTAGGTTTGCCGAACTATTTTAAATGGCTATTTAATTCGAGGAAACTTTTCAGGATAATTTTTGGTACCACTGCGGTGCGAGATCTACATAGCCGTGTGGGTCGCTGATTATTTGATTGGATCGTTCGTATTCTAAGTATTCGAACAACTTGACGTGACAGTATCGTTTAGCCGTGGATTTTCAATCGGTATCGGTATTGTAACAACTAAATTTAATGAATAATTTGAATTTAAACGAAATTTTCGTTACAAACAGAAGAATCAGAAGTTGAAGCAAATACCTTAATATTGTATATGTACACCTATAACGTACGCTATCGTTTATTCTACTCCATATACAGTCCCAGGGCATAAGTCAACCATTTACAAGGCTGGGTAGATCAAACACGACATTAAAAAGCGTGCTATAAACATGGCTCGGTAGATCACAAGACATTTTTGGCAAAACTTAAAATTGATACAAACAAACCCAAGCGTTACGTATTAATTAATCCGGTACCTGTAAGATACGTAATTCTTCTTTCCACATTTAATTCATCTTATAAGTTCACAATTATTATTCCTAATGTACTGAAAAAATCAACTTGTAACTCCGAGAAACGTAATGATTCAGCGAGAAGCTGGTTTTTGGATAAATAAAATCAGATAGGAAACGAAGTTTTTTTGAGTGTATTTTTTCGTGAAATGTGGAGCGGAGTGGTAGTCGTTTTATGGTAGCAGGCCAGGACAAAGGGAGTAGAGAATAGATTGAAACGATGTCTGAGTTCGAGCCAATCCAATACTGCTGGCGGATTGAATTATATGTATATAAAACCAAGTTACCTAACAAGCATGTTTCTCGATTAAAGGACAAACATGAAGCAAGATTACATCACATCCCATTAGATTACATGGACGGAGATGAGGGGAGAAGGGAAGACGGAAACTAAACTTATTCTCAACAACTTATTTTCTCTTCCAGATACTTTTCTCTTTAATTCTATTGCTTCCACCATCCACCTTGTCTCAGCCTCTTCAGCTACGCTTCAGGTAAACCCACAAACAAACGGACAAAAAATGATTCCGCCCAAAGTTTCCTATTACACGAATCGGAGAAAATGGGCTTCATACACAGAACCAGGCACGAGGCCCATTGTGCCTATTTATTTCCCTACCTACCCAATCCTCTGCATGTGCCAGAAATGGAAGCTTACCTTACGTCCTTTTGTCCACTTTTGTTTCAGCCTTTCCTCCATCATTCTGATTAAATACGCTTTTGCGGTTTCTAATTTGTTCTACGCTCACTCACTTAGCTCTTCTCACTCTTACATTACATTGGGTGCGAGTGCAATTTTAGTTCTACGAAGTTTCATTCGAATAAGTTTGTCCGATCAGATACTTTTGGCAGACCTAACCTTACTGCACTATTAGAAATTCAGTCCAACGACGCGATATCTAGCTTAGCTTACCCTAACTAAACGTAGCCTGACGACAATATATGTACTGTTGGAGGTCAAGGGTAAAAGCCAAATTTTTCAAGAAATTTATTCGAGGGGGTTAACTTCCCTTGGCCTAGTGCGTTCCTGATAGGTAAATTATTCATGGAAAGCAAGTACAAAGACGTTCATTTGTAATCCCATCACACCAGAACAAGTTAACTGCATGAATGTTAATATTATTTACAGTTTAACCTAACTGGACGTTCATAAAGCGAAGCTCAAATTTCTGTATATTCGAATTACAAAATCGAAACGAGATCTGCATGCTTGACTTTCCCAAGCCCAACCTAAACTCGACAGAGTCAAGGAAGATTTAATATTCCTGACCCACAGACTCAGACGAATGCCATTCAAGAATAAATGACAACCGGAAATGTGGAGAAGACTCGAGGGAGAAGCCAGAAACCGAGAAAAACTGGAAATCCCCAGAACCTCTGCTCTCATAGCCCGCAGTAGAATTGTAGCGGTTGTGTCTTGTATCTGAACTTCCGCTCTCGTTTTAAACACTCAACAGCGGCGGATACCTAGAGAAGCTCAATGTATTCCATGTTCAATGCATTGCTTCCGCTCCCTTGAAATATGCAGAATCCAAGCTGGATGTAAGCAGGCAGAGGAGCTGCCGGACGACGGGAACCTCGACATATTCCGCAAAAAAACGTGGAGAAAGCGTATTTGAGTTTGAAGGAATTGGATTAGGATCAGTAAATTTGGGCCAGTATTACGGTACTAGCAACCCACGAATCAGTGTAAAGCACGGAATGTAGTATAGAATCATGGGCCAACTGGCCGAATTTCATACATGCATACACAAGTACACAGCAGACTATTACGTCCATTACTTTACTTTTCAAGGTTTAGGGCATTTTCGAACAAACCTAGCCTAACCTGAACCAGAATTTAACAAGGCCGTTTTCGCAGTTGACATGAGTAAAGGGCGGATTTTGCATGTTTGCATATTTTCTACTTTTTAGGTGAAAATTTTGTTCATATTTCAGCGGTTTTTACGGCATATATGCGCATATTTTTGAGTTTTTTTAGTGCACATGCATCCGCCATTTAGACATGAGTACGGAAACTTGTTAGGTTTAAGCTCAATAATACCTTCCTGGTTTAGTTGCTATGGCAGAGGATAGGTTTGGCCTTGCAGATGAAAGTTGTTTGCCAAACGTCAACCCTAAACACACACTGGGACAGACAGAGTGTAACATCCCCGTTACAAACAGAGATGGAGACTCGGGAGGAGGAGATAATAACTCCCTGAAAAAGATATCAAAATTGCATTCCATTCCATAGAGAACCTATTTATTTCGGGCACCAGCTATTCATATTTCTGAGAGAAGAAGGAAAAATACCTCCTCTATCTAATTCCTGATCTTCCATTTCTTCATTGTTATTGTTCCTATCCACTCTTTTCCAGTTCGTCCTTGCTAACGTAATTTCGTGCCCTCATCCCACTACTTCAATCATATAAGAAGGAAATAGGAATGTGAGTAAAGAAAACAGACTACAAGGAAGAACAAAACCATTATTAGTCTCACGCACTACAAAAATACGTACGCACGAATATATGTCGCTCCAAGTTTTGTGCTCGTAGAGGAAAGGAATACAATAAGTGCCAATAGCGCAGAAGAGATAAACTAACAGAAGTCGCAGACGTATGAGTTATTTGGGTTAAAACGAATGATAGAAAATTTGGCTCTTATTGAGCTGTAAGGGTTTTGGCAATTATATCATAGTGATGATTATTATTCGGATGTGCCTTTTTATTTTTGGTCATTATTACTTGGTAAGCGTGGCGTGCATGGCTCAATTTCCAACTTTTATGTCTATTCAGTATGTTGGTAAAATGGACTAATTTGACCATGGCAGTAGTGTTGCGTATATATGAACAAATTTGAATTACTTGTTAATCAGTTTGGATACAGGTACATTAAGTGTGGCGTTACGTCAAAGTAACAAAAATTCATCGTCAAAGTTTATATGATTGCACATAAATAATAAATAATTGTTAAACCGGATAATTTTAAAAGTGACACCGTCTACAAAGAAGCAGCAGCTACTATTACACTACTGGGTTGAACACGTAGTTCGATAGCAAGTTATCCGAACAGCAATGCTTTTTATCCCAAACCGGCAAGCCCCGAAAGTGAGCCCGGGATCCCATCTTAGGTTGCGTTCAATTGCACTGATGCGTGGATAGCTACTTATACTAGGCTGTAGGAGTTACCGCATATCGTGCATAAGTTATTCTATGGGATAGTTGAAAAATCCTAGAATTCCAGATGAGCCTAGTCTACTCAACTCACTGTTCCAAGCTGGAGAGAAATAATTGTTTTGTCTATTTTGATAACCTCTGCCCTTTATTGGGAGAGAACGTAATTCGATGAATTGGGAACAGGGTTCAGTCAAGTATCAACACAAGTAGCCAGCGTGTGAGAGAAAGGAAAGATATAAGTTTGAGAGATGAGATAACAACATTCCTAACCTTTCACTTATCACGTTTTTCTGCCAAAGGCCGAGCAGAGCCTACACAGAGTCTACAACTTTTAATTGCCATATTGGCACAATACTAAGATAATGTTTTCTTTTCCTTCTTCGTGTATCAACACTCTCATGGATTTTTTCATTAATTTCCCACTTTCTCAACTATTCCCACTTCCGAGTGCTTGGCCCATCATGTTTCACGTGATCCGTCAACTAACTGGGTGTGTCTGTTTGGATCGTAATTACACACTTCAGTTCCGTCTGACAGTTGTGTGGCATTGTTGGATGGGAGACTGTGTCAGTGGTATGCCTGGAATGATTGGACCACGTAATCGAGCAGCATTCCAATTGGACACATGATACATATCTCGGATACGTGATACGGGCTGCCGTCTTCACAGGCTATTGACCATAGGTTAGGATCTACAGGAACCTTTCTTTATTATAGTGGCGTTCGCTTGCAGCGAGGCAATATAGCTTCGGTCTATGTACTGTTTTTATTATGTAGCTATTTCTATTGGAATTTTCGCATATAATTTTGTTAATTTATTAACCCTACTTGTAGTCTGCATTTTTACAAGGATGCATTACAAATTACAATAATTATTACGCTACCCTTCGGATTTTGCAGTAATGCAAATGCATCGTGTTTCCTGAACACTGAATCAGTTAACGAGCCATGAAAATGAAAATTCAAAACGAATGTGACCCATTCCCTTGCCCAACGTGTATGATGGTAATGCAAAATGCTCCCCGCAAAAAGCTCCCTTCGAAAAAGTTCCCTGGAAAATTCAATGGTTTCTGCATTTAATAGGCAAGCTATTAAGGTTTACCGAAAGAATTGTATTTTAATTGGACATATGTATTTTAGAAAACTGTTTTCAAGGGAATTCTTTGATGGGAAACTATTTCGTAGAACAATATGCATGCTAGTTCAAAGTACCACTTCCTTGAATTCCAAAGCCCATGTTCCGTACTTATGCAAATACCTGATCGTCCTAGATTCATCTGAGGAGTTCGAATTCAGCGGATTATGTGAACAGAAGAAGTGGAAAAGAATCGATAAATATAATTCCCTTTTTTGGTAGAACCAGATTTAGCATAAAAGTGGCCTGTATGCTATGAATGATCAAAGGAGTGTACATAATTCCCTGCCTTGTGTACTTAAATATTTTAAAACATCACAGGTACAGTTAGAAAAATAACATTACAATTGTTCAGGGTCCATGGTTGTGACTTGCGACATTCAGATGCAGACAGAGGTTTAGCCTCTCCCTCTGCCTGGCCTTATTTCAATTTTCATTCTAAGCCAAATATTAGCAATTCATTATTTTCAAGATCTCTTTTTCTCTCTCTCTTCATCCTCTTCATCTCCGTTACAACAGCTGGAACAATTCTCACACGCATATCAACAGAATCAAATAAGAGTGAAAAATATTCAAAAAAGTCACTTCCTTCTCTACTTTCTCCTCAAATATGAAAGCATCAAAAAACACTTTTCACCTTATATCTCCCAACTTCTAATTAAGGAATAAATTAAAACTTTGAACTGGCAACGTGTCGAACGTAGTTCTGTATTGGTTAAGCTACAGAGGTTTATCTTTTAGCGATTTACTAGTACTCCAATTTCGGGTATTGGTTACTTACTACTAAAAGCTAAATCATATAAAAATCAAATGTAGTCAGAAATATGGCGCTGCATTGTTTGGTTGATTTTAGCATATATTTACTTACTACTTAATAATGCGATAATTCAAAGTAGCACAGTTCGATAATTGTGAAAAATCTATCAGCATTCTTTCTCTTAGGCAAGGTTGTGATACACGTTGACCTTACGTAGTTATATCCGCATTATTATGCGTTACAAAGCATTTTTCTGCCCCTTTGAATTTATGCCGGCCCTGTAGCTTCAGAAGCACAAGCTTCCTGGATGTAGCTGGGAACTTCCGTAGGTACCACCTTGTATGGGCGCTTTGAAGAGGAATAGTGGTACTTGAGCAAATAAAGTGATTCAAAGCAGACTTGAAATGGCGACGTCGGTAGATCGAATGAAGTTCACTTTACTATTCACTACTGCTGCTCAGTACACATGCTACAAAATGTGAAATGACGAAAAGCCCGTATATTTTATTACCGGGGAAGTGGTTGAACATTTATACAAGATTCACACACATTTTTCTATGTAAATGTGAGGATAAAAGGATTTAATGGTTGTAACTTTTCCGTCCCAGGACTTATGGCTGTAAAGCTACTAGGCGGAGTCGTACCTACATTATGAGCCTTAATGTATTTCCCCCTTTGAATTACTCTAAAATCCATCGTTATTGAAGTGTATGCAGGCCTGGTTTCCGCAGAAGGTAGTTACCGTATCGCATTTGGATTTGAAATGGACACATTACATCCAGCTGACGATCATTGGACAGATCAAAGGGGGTGCTAATAACTTTATCCGTCTCCATCACCTTAAACAAATGAAAGCGGAACCAGTCAACCGCCGCACAGAAGGCATTCCCACCAGCAGCAGCCGAGGATGAGTGTTTGCCACGCAGGGACTAATTTCTACTAACATTCCGGTTGAAATAAATGAAAGTACAAAGTAGCCTATTATTTTCCGGACAAATAAACTCAAATTGTGCTAAGGCTCTCTCAAAGTATGCTGGAGCTCCAATGCTCCAAGTCCCAAGCCCCGTGCCGCGTATGCAGAGACAAAAAGGGCCATTAACACCACCGCCAGCCCTACACTCCGCTCCATATATTAATTCATATGCCTAAATATAATGGTTGGAATAAATGTCTTTGTAATATTCATTGGGTAGACTCTGCTTTCAGTAGCTGGTCTTGGGAACGACCGCTCGTTTAAACCCATTCCAGCCTCTGTTGGAACTAAAAAGGAGTCTGTTTGAAGATGTGGGGATAAGTAAACTATAGTAAATAAATATTAGGAGGGCTTAATGCACTATAGGGAAACTCGTGGTGGGGAAGATAGGAGCCTCGTCCAGACAGCCTCTCCTATGCCTCTCGATGGAAAAGTGAAAGTGTGCATTTAACTATGCCGCACTAAGAAAGGCGGCTGAGCATGGACTCCGTTTCTCAAACCTTGAGCTGAGACGTATTGAGGGCCAGGCGTGGGCTCGTCAGGATGAGGATGGAGCGGCTGGGGAGATGGGATCAAACGATAGGTTGAGAACTAACTTGTTTCTCTCAATGAAAATGAGCTGGTCGAGATTAAAAGGACATTAAGTGAGGAAGGGATTGGAGGGGCTGAAGAAAGTGTGGATGTGTGTGAATGTGTGTTTTGGGAATGGATTATAATTCCATTCGACACTAATCCTCCACCTCACTATGTAATTCCAGCTCCGGCTCTCAAACTCAAACAAAACTTTTGAGTTATATGAAGCATGAGCAGAGCTAAGGGCTCGAGTCTGGAAATTATTGTATTAATATCCTTCCAACTATTTTTGTTCAGAGTCGGGCGAGCCGGGATGACATGATGGGCGAGGGTGACAAATTCCTGGATAATACATTAGCCTGGGGTGGAAGTAAACAAGGGCCGAGCTGCCATGGGACTGGACTGACTCTCCGGGTTCAGGCCAGGCCAGAGTCCCAAGCTCACAAAGTGGTCAAGGAGAAAGGCTCATAAATCTCAGAGAAGAATGTCCCCTCCGTCTCTGAGCCACGCAACAGAAGGAAAAGAGTAGCCTCTGTGCTCCTAGTTTTATGTACTCTCGCTCCAGCACTTTGGGGTTAAGTCAACTATGTAGTTGGAATTCCTTTGGCAGTACACACCAACCTAGACCGTAGGTTAGGTATACGGGCTTAGGGAGAACGGGAAGTACAGCGTGATCCAGGAACAACTAACATGAGTGGACATTCAGGAATAAGAGCTATCGCCAATTTTCAACCGGGTTTCTATTTGCTTAGGTGCAGCTTATACCCAGGACGAATCTTAATGCTTATACATACATGGACAATTAATACCATTCTGAAATCCTCATTCAATACTGGGGAATAGAGTATGGAAATGAGTGTTACCGTTTTGTCTAGCACGTGCACCACACTAACACTTAAATTGCTACATATACATAAAATTAATATTTCTAGCGATTATTATCACAATATCCATTTTTCATACTCTAGTCGTGAATTTTTAAGCTTTCTAAAATGGTATGAATTTTCTCTGCATGCATATGTTACAAGTCGGCCTGGAACGTGTAGAAATAAATGAGAAAATCAAGTTCCTAATTGATGATGAATCTTATCGAACATATTGTAACTACAAACTTTACAAGTGGCTTGAATCCCATACCAATTTAACTAACATTCCAGATTTTCAATTCAATACAGATTTAACTGATAAATTAGGCTTATGTCAGGTTACATTTGTCCAAATAAGTCGTTCTTTTTTGGCAGGAATCCTAACTGGAGTGGCTTTTGCAGTTAATTGTGAAGCACCCTGTGGGTGGCAGGAGCCGTGGACTGTGGACTAGCTGAATGCTGTCGTGCGAAAAGGGACAATGGAATTATTTTGAGGAGGGAGGGTCCGTTTCCTCGTCTTGCTCAATACTAATAATCCTAAGTCTGTAGATTATTCTTGAGAATGGACAAGGGAGTCGAGGTAAGTTGTCGGAGTTGATTTAGAGAAGATACGCGGACACGAGTCCCACTTTCCACTCCTTTGGACTTTCTCCAAAAACTTTGTCTACTTTCTGTAGGGAAATTAGAAGGGCAGGAGGAGAGGTGATGCTGGGTTTAAGTGGGCCTACCCGAATAAGACTTCCATTCACTCTCTTCCCTTCCACACATTAAACTCAATGCCTTTACAATACATAATAAATCCTAGGCTATTTATGTATGTAGAATATCAGGCTTTGTATATTTACTTCCGCATTTCTAGTCCTCGGCTCTAAGCCTCTCAAATCAATACGTACTCAAGGAAGAGCACTGGATTACCCGCAAGCTCATCTCTCCAGTTCGCCAATTTTCTAAAATTCGGACAAAAAGCTTGCATAACCATGTAAGTAATTCCATCGTCCTTAAGAATTTTGTTCTTATTCACCGAAAAAGTAATTTTCAATTAATTCACATCATAGCCCATATGGCCTTTTTAGTGTAGGATTCTGTAATGTACCTTAAGCAGGAAGTTTTTAGACATAAAAAAGGGGAAACAAGTATTCGTAGACTACCTCTGCCCTTTCGAATTGTATTTAAATGTCGATGAAGATATTTTTGTTCCGTTGAAAAAGTAACTGCGTATTTAAGTACATGGAGGTCGGCAACTGAGCAAAAGACATGCCGTGCTTATGGTTGTTTACACAAGCTGAGCAATTCCAGCATGAGGAACAATGCGTCAGCACTTTTCAATTGTGATTATTGAGTGCTTCCAAGGATTGCGACGGCAATAAAACGAATGCTCAGCGTGAGAACGAGAAACCAGACTGAGCCAGAGGTATTTGCACGTATTTATGAATACTAGTTATGTTTTGTCTTCTACATTATACATTATTAGTAGGATTCATACATTCTTACTATGCACGATTCATTTCAATGTAATGAAAACTTGCCAACCTGGCAATTTGCATTGTATTCAACCTAACTGAATATTTGCGTCAGGTTTTGCACGTTATAAAAATAGGACAATAATTTATCCGATGAAGCGCCAAAAATTCCATTGAAGCAGTTCAGCCGTTTTTACAAATAACATTTGTTTAAATCAAATTTTAAAATTCTGCGTTTTTACTTTAGTGTATGTACTGTACATATTTAATTCCTGATGAATCATGAAGAGTGAGTCAGGATTAATTATATAATTAGGTCACAGAAGATCGTCCGAACGAAATTAATGTGAAGGTACACAACGCTACTCGTTTATTCGGGATAAACACGTTGTCTGAAGGCACATTATCTGAAACTTCCCTTTGCGGGTGTTTGGGGTAATAAGCTAACCTAACTTTGTATAATGCACTGTACATTACGTGATTTTAGGATAACGTGCTTGCGAACATGAACCAGCACAGCCTATTTTGCATTGATACAGCGATTCATTCAATTATCTCTTGTAAAGTCATATGCTAAATTACATATGATGAATGATAAGATATCCCCTCATAAGGCGTTCATTCTGATACTAACGAGCCTTGTTTCACGGCTGAGGCGAGACAATGATTTAGTTTTTTCGGACTTCTGCAACTGCTTGTATGTACGAAGTCCAATCCATAAGTTAAGTTTCATAACCCAAGCTTGGCCTCTACTCAATCACTTGCAGTAAATCTAGTGAGAGAAAAGCCAGGCTCGGCTCCTCGTGGGAACCTCAGCCGACGCATCGCATTTCAAGATTTAATGGCCAGACCTGTGACTCTACACTTGTCGCGCCTCAAAGTCGTTAAGTGGCTAGATTAGAAATATAATAAGCTTTCGTTCTATGCATAATTTGACAAAATCAGCAATTTCTCGGCTCGTCCGTGCAGAGAGAACAGTTATTCCTTTGCAGCTGGGGAGCAGCAATAAACCTGTTTCCTTCTCCGTCTGGAAATACTACATATAATACTTTCAAAGTAACATTTGCTATATTTATAACAACAATAGCAATCGAGATGTCTTTCGAGTGTGAGCAAGGCACTTTTGACTTTGATCTATGGAAGCACGTCGCAGCATCTCCAAGCCGAGGTAATGTATGTAGATATTAATATAAGATAAACGAAATTAGGCAAACAGCGAAGCCTGCGTATTTACGAGTTTCAGTCGTGCTAGGTCAAGAGTATGCTTACCTTGCTGATTTCTACTAAAACTAAGCATAGTGCACTGATGAATGGAGCTGTATGTGTTTAACCGCGATTCTCTGGCACCAATTGTCATGATCCGATTCTTCTGTATTAATAACACTGTTAATATTACGCTCCTACAGCTCAGCGGCTTAAGCTCTATGGAACTGAGGTTTTGAAACCCATTGACGAGTTGGAAGAAGAGCTTGAACCATCGTTTCAGGCTTACGGAATGGCAATAGCCGAAAACGTCTTTCTCATTCGCTATTACGTCGAGTTGAAAAAATTGGTAATGCATTGAGCTTTTGCATACAATAACGGCAGAACAATTTTAAATTTTGTATTATTGAAAATTGAAGTGCTTGACATATTGCAGGTGGACGAAATTGTCAAGCAGAATGCTGTTGGCGTTCTTTTGGGTGGAGAGAACGTGAGTCGAGAAGGCAACGTGTCCTGGGTTCTTTTTTCTACCGAAACAAAGATATTTCAAGTGGATGTACATGCTTTGGCTAAACAGACGCACAAGCTCTGGGACGTTCTGGGAACCGAGATTTTTTCAAACCGGAAGCTGATCAAGATCTTCCACGACTGCCGGCAGGCTTCGGACTACTTGATGCATACTCAGAATATTATGCTTTGTAACGTCTTTGATACACAGGTAAAGTGTAATTTCAAGATCCACATTTAGTTGATCAGGTAAAGAAGTACTTTTCGGCCTTCCTTTTATGCTTTTCTGCTAAATCCTGTAGTCAAGATACCTAATAGTGTCTGAGTTCGAACGTTTTCATGCTTTTCAAGTAAAAGTTTCACTCTATACTGTGTAGATGGCTGACGCAATCGTCTTTAAAAATACAACCGGAAATTGCATTGAAGAACGGAATGATCTCTCAACTTGCATTGAGTTCTACGGCATAGAGATGTCGAAAGAGACGCTTCACTATTTGCGCTCGTTTGAGAATCAACACTTGGCTCAGAACTCTCCCTGGAATCGACGGCCAGTGCCCGCAAGCAACTTCATGGAGTTTTGTGTGCTTCAGGTCAAGTATCTATCGGCACTCCGGAATGCGCAAACGCTGAAAATGATGGAGAAATTTAATAAGTGCGTTGAAGAGTGCTTGGACGTCGCTAATGAGAACTACAGCCGATACTGGTTCATCGTAAGTCCATCACTAATCTTTACAACGAGATATAAGTACTGTGCAGTGTAATTACATTCGCAGATTTAATACGTTACGAGAAAAATTCGTCCACAGTCGATTTCGCTTGACCTTGTTTAAGTGGCTTAAGATTAATTGAATATTATGAAAAGTGTAAACTATGTTTTTCAAGTTTAGGTTAGGTTAGTTAAAAAAATTAAAAGCGATTTAGCAACGATAAGTGGTTGTTTAGAATTTATATTATAACCAATTGAAACAGCCAAAAAGGTTATGTTAGGGAAAAATCCCCCGAAAAAACTCCTTCAAAAAGTTTCAATTTTACACATTGACCACAAACTGTAAATTGTGGTCAGGTTTCGTTCAGTTATGTAAAGCACGGCTTGGCAAGACATGACATTCTATGGAATTTTTTATACTAAAGTTAGGTTAGGTTTGCTAAAACCATTTTAATCGGACAAACTCATTCGTGGGAACTTTTGTGGCAATTTTTTTTCGTAGTCAAACTTTTTATAGAATGTTGTATCTGATATATTTTTGTTTCAATTGCAGCATCCGAAGCTGGTGTCACAGGGAGTGAAGCTAATTATTGACGGCCCTCGTCAAAACAAGTCGAGCTCCACTTGCTAGCTCCAACCAAAATCTTCACCACGTCAGTTGTCACTCTAATCACAATTTACACATTAGCCCAAAGCCTGCTTCACATGACAGTTTATGATTTCATCCCGCTGACACAGATTATCCTTTTAAATTTTATTCTCTCTCTCACGCAACAACCACTTGCTTTTATTCTCAATTTGATATTGTTGTTGCATCCTCTCCGCTTTCCCTTTCTCCTCTAGAAAAGATTTATTTTATGCTTGAGAGAGTAAAATGCAGTAGTTGGGAGGAGAAGAAAGCGATAAAAAGTGTAACACACACGAAAAGCACAAAAAAACATTTACATTTTTTTATGAATATCATCTCACATCGTTTATCCTTCTGTTAAACTTTTTGGTTTAGAGAAGTAAGAAATATATATGCCTGTGCCTTACATTTGGTTTAACTTTGAATAAAAAGTATGTATGTAGGGAAGAGAGGCGGAAAAAACTTGTGTCTTCAATGGCATTTGAGAAGAAAGTAAAATAAAATAAGGCCCATTACTTTACTTTGTGTGTGTGTGTGTGTGGGAGGCTTGGAGGAGAACTTGTCCCGAGCCCATTGTAGTGCGTATCTAGGAAATTAATCTTCAGCCCTGCGATGTAAACTAAAGCGAAGTGTTGGGAATGATAATATTATGACTTTCGGAGATTGTTCAGATTAGTTGGGTTGGGCTGTGATGATAGTTGGAATGAGGTCTTGGAATTTGTAATGGAACTAAATACATAGATACTACAGTTTGACTTGACATTGACAAGCAGTGTATCTTGTTGATCAACCTCATTTTCATTTCTAGTATACCAATTATTTTTGGAAAACATCGACCCAGACCTGGTTAACTTTGAAACTAGTAAGTACTGCATTAACGTGAAAACTTGCTCACTGGAAATATGCGCATTTTAAAACCTTGTTTAGTTTTTGTACCAAATAAGAGCATAGGGCAATCATCAGTTACTGGGAAATTGGGTAAATAGGACAGAATGTTTGTGCATTAGCTGGTCCCGCTACCCGCTACCCTGGATGGGCAAAATATATTTATTCGAGAATGCTTATTAATTTTACAATAGGAAACTCTACATTTAAGCTAATATTGTGTATTAGAAAAATACGTTAAAGATTATGTCTTAAATGCTTACTTGTATTTTTTGTTAAAAAAACTGTATTTTAAATAGCTACTTTATTTTTTTATGTTGTATTTTCAACTTTTATTTTTGATTCAAAATTCATGGATTTTGAAAATACTCGGTTTTAAATTTTAATTGTACATACAGGTACGTATATTGAAAATTTCCCTGATGTGCAGAGGTCATCAAAGGCAATGGAAGAACATTGCACAGATTCATATTTACTTTACCACCTGACACTTACGTACACACTTAAGTAATAAATCAAAACGAAACGGCGTTGGGAAGACCACCATGCCGCAAGGAACATCTGATCCTCCAGCCGAGGCCAGAGTGTCGCTCTAGTGTCAGTGTGTTTTGATGCCTACTGACTAGATCATCACTCTGGCCTCGTCTGCAACCTGAGGAATGAGCAACACGCAGAAATCCTGGAACTGGAAATAAAAATATCGTGCTCTTAATTTAATTGCTCATCTATTAGTTAGTAATTAGAATTGGATAATGTGGGATTAGTTAAGTAGTTCCGATACAGCGACATTCTATTTACTCAGAATTATTAGATTTGACCCGTGAACACCTTAGAAAGTGATTATTTACAAAGGTTTAAAATTCTGCTCAATTCACTGTGAGCAGCTGCGTGAATGTACATGAATTGTGTTGAGTTATTCTTCCCTGCCGTTACTGATATGAGCAGTGCAGGATCTTGTGGATAGGGGTTTTAAAAAGACGGGGAAAGTTATGGCCTCTCCAGTTACATAATGGGCTTGGAAGGTGCGTCAGGAGAGTTGAGGCCGTAATGGAAACTGCTCTTCCGCTGTTCCGCTCCCTCCTTGCATACACTAATGATGTAATTCATGCTAAGCGAGAGCCGATTGGAGAAGGAGCAGGAGGATGAGCGTAAAGTGAGACAGTGTAAGATGTCCTATTTTCCCTTTTTTCCCTTTTTTCTCTGAAAATGTGAAGGTGAGGGATGATGGTGGGTGCGGCGTGAGAGGGAAAGTCGTAAGATTAAAATAGCAGATGTTCTTCGGGGGTCAGGCCCAGAGCTGAAATTGGTTTCAGATTGTCGCCAACAGTTTGAGCCGCGTCCTTCGGGAGAGGTGCTTCTTCCACTATGACTCATGATTTATGACCGGCTCATTCTTAAACCTTTTCTTCCTATTCCGCCTTTTCTCCATCCACTCTTTCACAACTCCGCTCCAAGGGATCAGAGTCTCGCTCTGGTCAGAAGAAAATGGATCTATTTCCCTCTCAACAATCCCTCTGCGACGAGCTTCTCCTGTGCAGGGTGGCTTGATACAATGATACAATGATACAAGACTCGGAAAATTTAAAATCATGTGGGGAAACTGGAGGCTATTGCTAGGCAGCTGCATCTTTCTTGGTCTACTGAAGTAATGTAAAACACGATTATTCCAAGCTTCAACACAAAATCTTAAGAATAGTTATAGCTCAGACACATCCACGAGTATTTCAAAACATGCCCATCAAAACTTTAATTGAAGCCCACATACCTAGAATTTATAGTACGTATCAGTAAGTATAATAATAGAAGTAGTCTCTAGCTTATTTTCTTCGAAGGATCAAAGAGCTGTTTCGAGCTTCAGTACAAAATCACAAACATCGCTATAGTGCAGAAATATTGGCGGATACTCACCATTCAAATTTTAAACATATTGCACTGAAACCTCAAAAACTCGGAATTAATAGTACTTGGGTATGATATTTAATCAGGAAATCGGTGTCTAGCTGACTTTCATATTTTTCAAATATTTTATAGTTAATTTTTGGGATTTTTAGAAACGGAAATAATTAGCATTACCATTGCCTGGACCCTTTGGATTATCAGCGCCGGAGAAGATTGATTTCTAAATATATCTACGCAAACGCGTTATTTTCCACAAGAGTGAAATATAATTTTTAATTTAACCGAATACCCATGCTTGCAATTTTTATTTAATAACCTAAAATATTAGCTGAATGCAGCGCTAAATATATATTTGTCAAAACATTTTCCCATTTTACCGATACATAGCCAGGTATTTGATATCACTTGTGTGTGTGTCATGAATGGCGATTGCAGGAGGTGTTTTCGGGACACTCACCAGGGAAAGCTTATTCCCAGCTCACCCGGTACAACTACACGTCCAGTTTCCGTCTTAATGTCCCGTGAAGGGACGACGGACCAACTTGTATCCCTTTCTCACGAGTTGGGCCACACTAATGTCTTTTAGTTGACCTCCAGCTCCCCAGCTTCACTTTTCACTATCACTAAGACCCTGCTGCTACAGCTAGACAGCGTTAATGTAATCATTTATGCACAATGTCACCCGTCCTTCCCTGGGATTCGCTCAACCAATTCACCCACAGAAACACAGAGAGTATTCCTATGCAGACATTTACAAAAGAAGAAAAAGAGGAACATCTCCAAAGCGTCATTCCTATTGTCATGATTTCCATTGAGGCAGCTTGGCTTAGAGAACGAGAATTTCAGTTGATCCGTTCAATTACGCCATCAAAAATAATTTTAATACTGATTGAAATTAGGCTAAATATAAGTTTAAAAAAAGCATGCATCGGCCTCTCCCAGGCAGGGTTAACACGGGCCTAGATGCCTAAGCCTTGGTTAGGTTATATTGAGTTCCTGACAGTTAAAAACCTAACCATAGCATGATGAACAATTGCTTTCAGAGTGTATGCATTCATGAATTAGCGGACGATTTAAAAAAAAAAATTTATAAAGCCCTGAAGAATTAGGCTATTAAAGTTTGAGTTAAAGTGCCTTCGAATATATGTTAGCATATGCACGACTCACTTTTTGGAAGTTTTTGAAGGTTCGAATTATTTAGAATATTTTCGCCTTAATGATAATTTTTAATGCTTTTGTAGAGACGCCTTAGCTGTAATGGGTATATACTAAGTACGTCAATCTGCCACGTGCCATTCAGCCAAGAATTTAATGTGCCAATTCAAAGTGCCTGAATGAGTGCCTGATAGTTGGTGGGAATTATGGAATAGAAAGTCAGAATTGAATTTTCTCTCTGAATGGATATTTCATTAAAGATAACTAGACTGGAGTCCATGACCGCAGGCTCACTTCTCCTTTCCCCATGCGAGTGAATGGAACTGGGTTGAGTTTTCTTTTCGTTTCTCAAAATTAAAAAGAAGTGAGAAGTTCTAATCTGAAGTAAATGAATGAGAATGTGAGAAGATACACTTGAGTGAGACTGAATGGATCTGCTCAAGCCAAGCTCATCTTCTTCTCCAGACGACTCACAATATGTAATATCAGGAGCAACCATTGAGAAGCTAATGTTGCAGAATTCAGGAAGGAACACTTCAAAATGAAAACGAATTTTATCAACTTCAGAAAAGGGCTTCTATTTACTCCAGACAGACTGTGTTTAACAGATAATATTAAAATACAAGTATAAACCTGAGTAATATACGAGTTGGTTCCATTCCATAAGATCTCAAATAATATGACCCAAATAAAAAGTGCCAACCAATAGGAGGCAAAGTGTAAAAACCACAAAAAATATGAACAAAATAAAAATAACCACTGTTCATAAGAGTCATAGTAACAGCACGAGCCAAAGCGCACATAATACGAAATGAGCCACAGCTCATAAGAGTCAAAGGAACAACAAGAGCCATGGCATACACCATATGAAAAGAGCCACACGATAAAACGGCTAAAACAATATTAATCAAAATAATACTCGTAAGAGCCACAGTAATTCGGGTCGACGTAACAATAAATCGTAGCAACTAAGGACCAAAATAATTACGTGTTCAATTTAGCATTAAAAGCCACATCAAATAATGATCAAGGTAAAAAAAATTCACTGATAACGAGAATATGAATACCTACTTGAATTTGTTACCTTTGCTATTTGGGCTCTAAATCCGTCATATCCATATTTAAGACTAAATCGCTCATGCCTTCCAATTGCTCTAAACAAAGGATATTGTTCTTGAACAAGGTTGTAGATCTACTAATCTCACTTCTTTGGATGTTGTTGCATTGTTAAAACTCATCAAAGCTGACGGAGAATTGCCTTTCAGCTTCAGATGCAATTAGAATGGCAAGCCAAGTACAGTTTAAGAATTGAGCACAATTGCAGCTAAACCAATATCACAAGTTATAACCAAGGCGTGTAGGTACAACAACTAGACTAAATATTTGAACAATACATCAATCAAATATTTAGTAGAGTAACTTCCTGTTGCCTTGAAGCATATGTAAGATTATAGTAAATTCGAGTCAGGTTCGATAAAAAATTAAAAGCTATTTTCAAATTCCACAGTATTAGCAGCAATTTAGTCCAGAATTGCTTCTTTTCTGCAGTGTAGTTGCAGTAGTTTAGATGGGAGAAAGTGTAAAGTTGAAATAGCCTAGCGCACCTAGCTCTACGTGGTTTCTGGCCTAGCCACAATACAGAATTCCGTTCAACTTTTCTCATCAACCTTATCTGGGAACCGGTCCGTGCCAGAATGTACGTCGTGATAGAAGGGGCATTCCGGAGAAAGAAAGTAACTCCAACAGGAGTAATTTTATTTGGTCAAAGCAAAGTCATTTAAACTTTTCCTTGTCACAACAATTGTCGGCTCTTTCTGTCTCCCTGACTTTGAGCTGAGGGAGCGGCCGGGTTGGCGACTCAAAGGAAGACCAAGTTAAGGAAAAACCGCAGTTCTATAAAGGGAAACCTTAATGGTAAGTACAAACACTTGCTCGGGGATAAGGTTCGACTTAATTGCTTCTCTCCAAGTGGCTTTTAACACCATAAGTTCATGTTTCCCAAGTCCTGATTTAATCTCATCCAGAGCCGAGCAAGGCCGGCTGCACAGGTGGAACCCGAGCCGAGCCATGTCACACGCCCAACCAAGTTTATCAACAGCCTCTCAAACACTCTTTTGATTTATTAATAATGACTCGAGTGGCTCCCAAAGTTTTCCTCCATCCGTCCGCACTTCAATTATGCGAGCAGAATTTAACTCTCGGAAGCCCTTGTTGTGTTCTCAGAGACTGGCTTTGGGAAAAGAGAAAGTCGATGGCTCCCAAGTGTCTTTACTTTAAAAAAGGATGAGAAAGTTTTCCGTGACTTGATTGTCGGATGTCAATATTGCATGTGAGGCAAGTACAACTGTACGGATGCACAGAGCCTAGGCCCACCCAGTCAGAAACGCAGTGAAAGTCCACACTGCGGAATTCTATTTACAGGCATTATAATGGAGAGTATGTAATAAAAATGTGGCTTGTGCGATTCACGAAGTGTGATCCGTAGTTTGCCCGCCTAGTTAGCTTACTCTTGACAGCTCTGTATATGAACTAGGCCTTCCATAACACCAGCTAGTACTTACCACTCCTTCTGGTCTGGAAGCATAAACTTTTGAAGGCTGCATACTGATAGCATACATACATAACAGAGCATTAGCCAGCTCATAGTTGTGGCTATAGGTGAAGCCGGAGAGAAACAAGTCCATTATGGTTGGAAGTGAGGTGAAAGTAAGTGAGTAAATCTTCCTTATGTTTCTAAAATCATATTCATGGAAATGAGGGTTGAGGGACAATGCTGCTGCGGCGACTGCCAAGCTCTCTTCGCTTCCACGTCCGTTATACCAAACCAAATGCTTGAACCTACGAGGATTCATAGCGGGGCAATGCGTAGTGGGTTCAATTCTTTGCACTCATGTCAGGAAAGCGTATTGTCCGTCATATTCAGAGTCGTAACTTGCAACAGTTCTTACCGGTATATGGCCAATTGCCCGAATTGTTTTACCCGTTCGCTTTTCATAAGGCTCAGGCGTTACGGAAATTTAACCTAACCTAACTGTATTGATATAAGCTTACCTAACTAACATATCTCTGCTTGTTAGCCAATTTTTTTAAGTAATACATAGTCTAGAAAGAGGTTTTAGGCAGTTAACAGACCACGGTTCAAGCCTACTGTACCATATTCAAAAGTGGAACAGAGTTCGAGACAATCCAAAATTCCAATAACATTTAAAAATTTTAATTTCTAAATATCTAATAATAATTATTCCAACGATTTTACGATTTTTGTAAAGATTCATTTGACCAAACTGCGAATAGATAATTTTAGGAGAAGAATTTATCGTAAATAATTATCGTAACCGGTTGTGAACATTGGTTACTAGGGTTGGGTGCAATATGTAATTTATTAAATATGATTTAGGTCATGTTCATAAACACTATCACGATGCACAAGTTGTACCTTTATGAATCGAAATGACGCCAAATAATCGAAATCAAGATTGGCAAAACCTGTGTACTACTTTTTTACCCATGGGTTTTTGGGTTTTACCCATGGGTTTTAGGTTTTACCCATGGGTATCACCCACCAACAACCCTGCTCGAAACAGCCTTTGTACATCTCCTCTCTTGGCTTTGCCTTTTCTAGTTCCAGCTTCCTAGTGTTTCAGCATAGGATCGGACTACTTATGAGCAGAACTAGTTTGAACTTAGGGCCCTGCACAAAATAAGCCTTTCTATCTGTGAATTAATTCCTTGTCTAATTCTAGCCTTATGCACCACTTATGGCTCATGGAATTATCAAACAATTATCTAGGCTCATTTTCAACCAGGGTGTGATTAGCCGGTATAGACCAGATACACTAGTTTTGTCAAATTGAAGTGCGGCTGCAGACATGAGAAATATAATACCTACGATGGGCTTAGTTCTGCATTCTTGCTGATATTTCTTGTTCAATGCGGTCTGTCAAATTCAGTCCTAGTTAACGCGTTTGTTTATTGGATTTAAAAGGGATACTTTTAAACATCATTGACTATGTATATCAATATGCGTTAACTGTAGCCAAGCAAATCAAATACTAGTCTGACAGCTTTGGAAAAATGTTATACTCCAACTACTATCACAAAACCTGCAGGCAATATTTAATAATTTTTGGCAGCTTTGTAACCAAAGTTTCATTTTACTTTTATGCCGTATTCACGCATTTTAAATTGTAGAATTTGTAAGACATCGAATGAATTGAATCTGGATGCAGTGTATCGTGTTAAGTTGCTAATCAGATTGAAGAATGTGGACATTCAAGAAGAAAATGTCCTGGTCTTGCATCACATTACAGACAGGGACAAATTGAATTAAATTGTCGATGTGGATATGTTTAATTAGTTTAAGCTAAACCCTGATTGCTTTAATTACTATTAATGTCATTGGAACGGGTAGTTTCTTTCCTGCTCTTGGTGCTGTGCGCTTGTTTTCAATTTATATTTTTGTTGTGTGTATCAACTACACGTAACACGTAGCTTGACGGCGATACACACAGCAAACAGTTCAGGCTTATTTAGTAAGGCTTAACAAACATCTCGGTTTTGTAAACACTGGATTCCCACATGCCTACATCAGTTCAGTTGACATCATAACATACATCTTAATGGTATGGAGAGTTACACATATGAACCGTGTTTTTTTAATTACACGCAACATAACTGTAAACCAGGTAAATAATTCAATAGAACGTACACATTGTGTCATGTAAGGTGACAGACACAAGGGTGTTGGACGAAAGCTCAGCAATTGTCGCATTCAAAAGACACGGACGACTGGATCGCATGTATTTAAAAATCTCCAGGCCCGCTTGCTGTGAGCACCACTGTATAATAAACTAGGGTATTGTCTCAAAGTTTTTTATCTGTTCAACTTCTCCCCGCTCAGCTCATCTTTCCTTCTTAAGTCCTGCTGAGAGATTCCAAAATGAAATATGTTTTTGGAAAGAGGTGAGAATTTACTCGAGCCAAACAAGGCCATTATCTAACATTATGGAGTTTGGAAGATTCTCAAATGGTCACCTGAAGACTCATGCATCATTCCTTCCTTCCATTTTTTCTTTTCCCCAGCTTTTAGTGCTTCCCTTTCCCTGCTCCCTCTCTGCCTTTCCCCAATTCACATTACAGCACACTGACTTTCTTCCCCACTCCTGCCATACTGATGAGACTCTGCTCAAGTAGAAGGAAAAGTAAGTGAACCTTCAGCAGCCTCTGCTTTCTTCGGGGACGCCCTGCCCCATTTACTATCATTATATTACATGTCCGCCAAACATAGGCTTCCAGTCTCAACACACCTGTTAAGTACTATGCCCTCGAAATATGTCACTGCTCCTCTTTACCAAAATAATACACATAATTGGATAGGTCATTCAATACGCCAAAATCATGCATAAACACTTAATAGGCTCAAAAACGGTTGCGGATGATAGCAGACTGCTACATAGTACAGTGCTGCTGACTGACGCGATGGCCAGCCATTGACAATGTGCAGTAAGAATGTGAACCAGGCTGGCCATTTTGAGGCTTAGGTAACCAAATAGAGAGCTGGATATCCAAATACGGCAAGACTTGTTTGCAAGGTTTCATGCCAGGGTAAATGGGTGGTTTACTCTGCGTGAGCAGCTCTGCATAAGTTGGATAGTAGGACGGGAGAAATAGTTTTAGAAGCCGATTAGAATGAGAAGCATGGAGCCTCCGTTTGTCACCGAGGTTGACGTGGAAAGTATTTCCCTTCCCTTCCACACGGAGGCACAGCCAGAGCCTGTTCCTTCATGTACGAAATCTGAGGAGTGATTCCTTCCCCATGTCTTCCGAATCAGGATCCAATGTAATACATACTATTGAACTCGTGTCTGACGAAACTGGGGATGGCAGAATCACACTCTGCGACAATTCATAGCCGGACGATTCAGAGTGTCTCAATTCATAGTGTGACAATTCATAGCACCTCTATAGTCGAGACAGTTCAGAGCCGGGGACATTTCATAGAAAGACAATTCACAGTGTGACAGTTCATTGTCCCTAAATGTATTGTTATTTATTAGGATTTTTTTGTTGCTAAAAATGAAATCAAAATATGAAATTCTTATATGGCATTGTATAGGTATAAAGATGAAAACAAAACGGAAAGTATTCCTTTTAAAAACTCTTCCAGTAATGCATATTACGAAATTTTGTAAGCCAAGCAATTACAAATTTATTAGACAGAAGAATAGAATTGTACTATTGTATTAAGATCTTCACAAACTTATTTCTTGTCAATTCACGAACTGTCGCTGCTAGGAATTGCGTCGGCTATTTATGAGCTGTCGCGACTAGACAATGGCGGTGCTACGAATTGTCATCCTATGAATTGTCCCGCTATGAATTGTCGGTTTACCGTGGAATCACACTCCGCTCACACCACTGCACTGTCGCCTCTAAATACGGCCTCCGTCCCATGTCCCCACCGAAATTCATTCCATTGTATCATAAGATCTCTGAGTAGCCTAGTAGGGCCAGGCCAGTATTAGGCCTGAGCATGGGGCTTTAGTCCGTGAAGCCTTTATGACTGCCCCCAAGACAGTAGTTTACATTTCAACAGCTCGTGAAGGAATAGGCCTGACTCAACGGAACTGGGTTCCTTGTTCAGCTCCCAAATCTAGCTCGGACCATCCTTCCTGCCTCCTGGTCCATAAATGGAAATTACAATTGTAAACAGACAATGGTACGGAAGGGACCTGTCCTCTCCTCCACCAATCTGCTCCGTATGGTATAATTGATTATTTGTTTAAACTTCTAACTCAGCCCATATATGACTTTAATGACTGAGGTCTTTCCAGCAATATTCCGTAATGGAGGAATCCGGACATACTGTTGCATCTGTCACTAGGATTTTAACTACTCGTGTCTAAATCATTCACAGAAGCTTGTCAAAGCGTTTAGGCTGGTGGTGCTGGGATGCAGAAGGGAAGGCGAAACTTTACGAGTCTCATGTCAACCCTTTTTGTTGTTCTAGGAGATGAAAGACGGAGCAAATGGTTACAAGTTACAATTTTCGTTTTCATCTCCTCGTTTCACTTCCCTCTTTTGGGCATGAAGTTCTCATCAAAGAGATTCTGTAAACATGGAAAATGCGAATGGTGGGATTGGTTACATTAGAGGTTGAGCTGAGCGGGGAACGTATGTGGCCTTATGTCGTCTCTCAAATAGGCACCTGATTACCTTCCATTTACGAGCAGCTCAAGCTAACATTTCAAACGAATTTTACCATCACAAATGTTTATAACGAGCTTAATGTTAAAATCTGTGTATATACATGTGTCAGGTTTTAATTTTTTGTAATTTGCTTGAATATGAATCATAGCGTTTGTCATGGCAACTGAAGCAGGAATAATATTTGGTATTTAAACATGTTTTTAGCACATAACAAGTATAATTCTCTAGAGTGTATGTATATATGAAACTGAATATATGAAATGAGGATATTATCCTGTGTTTAGCGCTTTGCATTGAATCGTGGGCTACTCGTTTTGAATATGCCAAAGTACTACATTAACCATGTTTATTTTCAAGTGAAAGCGAACAATAACAACTGTTCAGATACATTTAAAAATAATATTTCTGAATTGAAGACCCATAACTGGCGGCGAGACGCTGAGTTTGAATCAAATCCTGTATCAATGCTTCATATACTAACCATAGAGGAGAAAGCGACTCGAATTCCTTGGAAGTATTGAAAATGCTTCATGGACGGAAACGAACGTCGTATCAAAATATTTAAATTCAAAAAGATGGAATCTTATATGAACATCCCAAATTCCTGTTCTATTTTTTACTGTTCTACCCGCCTCAGGCTATTCACATTTCTCATGTATTCTCATAAACTTATTCACGTGTATTGTGGTTGAGTCGTTGAATGTAGGCTATGTCTTATTATTGTCTTCTAAAAAGACAGTATCGGCTAAGAGATTGAAAGATGAAGTAGAATACGTAACGCGACAAGTTGAAGGGCTACAATTGGACTAAGGTTAAAATGGGACACATTCTACATGTAGTCTTGTTAGGTTAGGATTCACAGATGCGTATGGAGAGGTGTATGACAGAACGAACTGTATTCATCATTTGATAATATGCTCTGGCTGCGAGATAAGTTGTCATTTTAATTTTGGCTTTAAATTGCTGCGGCGCCGCTTTAAATATTCCCAGTTTTAGTAATCACAAGATTCGGCTGCTTTGAGTTTCAAAATTCGGTTTTAACTAACGTTTTAAAATATAGGATTTGCTACTAAACTAAGTGACTATAACTCAAACAAAAATATATTAACTCGAGCCGTACCGCACTTCAATATTCGACAACGAATCCAATTAAAAGTAAAATGCAAAATCTAAAAAAAAAATGTGCTCAATTAAATTGCCCCATTCAAGCCTGGTCGATGCCTAATCCGCCTAAACCTAACCTTAAGTCTTTTCTGTCAGCCGCTAACTTGTCGCAGAGCTGCTTATCGGCATGTGTTTGGAGTATTGAATATTTAGATTTCCGTCCTCATTCATATTGATATCAGGAGCGTGGGCTCAGAACATGGTTGACAGAGTACTCCGCCAAGTGTAATCCGACATGCCCAGATCTCGACTACAAACGTACCTGTGCTGAAAGTAACACGGACTGGATTTTTAGTGTTTTCTTATACTTTTACTCTTAAGAAAACTCTGTTTTCCTCTTCCGAGCTCCGTATTAGTCGTAGAGCCGAAGAGAAAGTCTATACATTTTGCTGGAATTGGCATTGGAGAAGAAGAGAGGCTTGGTTGAATGCAATTTTTTCGCCCCAAGACCTCTGCAAAGGATGTGGAAATTGAAATTTCGATCAATCTCCCATTCGATTAAGGCAACGTGGTCTGCATATATGGAGATCACTTGGTTAGTCTCCTCGTTCCTTCTCATTCATTCATCCGAAGCGTGGAAATTGGTGAGGTAAAAAATAGAATTGCGGAGATATCGATACCTATTACGTCCGTACGTACGTACCTTTGAAGTGAAAAGTGCCATTTCCGTACAAATACTCGGCTGGATTAGGTACTAGGACGTTAGGCGACGAGCAGATGGCCTCTCCCTCTTATTTAACACTTGGAAACTCATTCAGCATCGCTTTTACTGCCTCGGAATTTCCTCCTAAGTGAAACTTTTAGCTCCTTTTCTTCTAATTCCACCAATACTCCCAACCAGGAATCAGACTCAAGATCAGCTCCAAATGTTCGCTCTGAATTCAAGTGGCGTGATTATGATTATTAATGAATGACTGGTGCAGTGGGAGTAATGGCTTCGACAAGACAAAGACTCAGTCTCCATAATGGAACCTGGAACCGTATTTCATTCAGGTGAAATCATTATGCCAAGCTAATTTAGTACCACTTACTTTTTATGAAATCTCAACTTGGGAATTAGCATTGAGTGTTCAATAAAATCCAAGTTGACCTTGAGGTATAACTTAGAGGAAAAGTGTCAACGTACTTTACATTGTCAACTTTAGTTTGACTGGCCAAAGGTCTGGCTGCATGTAACAGGTCGAATTTATGGGAAAGTGATCCCTTTAATCGGTTGCAGTAAGGAACAGGTCCTACGCGATACATACCCATACATAAATTGGTAAACGCCCATGGTAAATACCCTGAATAGCTTTTCGGAAGTAGTATATAACCTAACCTAACCAGAATTATGCATTTTTCACGGAAAACGTTTCAGAAAGCCTAGTTGATCGTTTACCGATGTATGCCTTGGGCGTTTAACAACTTTCTCCATAGGTCCCATCTCCCATCCCACGTGTTCCATACTTCCATACTAAAGTTGTAAGTAATCAATATTTTCTTTCGTTAGCACATATCCATTGATTTCTCGCTTATCGATGTATGGTATGATTTAAAATTATATTAGCTGGTAGCATCGAGAACCCACTGCAATCCTATGCGTTACACGAAGGGGAGAGTTTTTCGTTCGAAATACTGTAGCAGTTAAATTTGTCAAATTCTGTCCATTAAATATGTATTTAAAATATAAGGTGAAGAAGACGTTTTATGCAAATGGTAAAACAAAAATAGTTGCACCAACTCGACCGAGATATTTATACGAGTAACTGCCACGCAACAGTACTAAACCTCCAGGCTAATTCTACATGTAAAAACGATAGGCTATAAAATTTAACCTGGTAATTTAGGAGTTTTGAATTAAAACACATAGGTACATATTTGTCGATGCTAGAATTACAAGTCTATGTATATTGTGTAGATGCTATGTTTAAATGCTATTTCAATTCTTGCTAAATTCGTCTAAATGCACATCCAATTTCTCAGCAGAAACAGATTTGCAGCAATATTAAGCCTGATCTGGGAAAAGCGTATGAAGCAGTTGGCAAAAGCACTACTAGCCCAATGAACAGCGAAGAAGCAGGAGAGCTAGAGATGTCGAGGTGGATAAGATTTGATGACTCTCTGTCTCTGAACCAAGCGTGCTTTTATTTTGGGCTTTTAATTTGATTTAAGGTAAACAACCGTAAGGCTTTTAGAAACTGAGTCTCTCTGAAAACAATAGACTGGGCTTCAAGTCACTACCAACTTTTTGGATATTATTATATTCTCGGTTGGTGGGGCTCATAATTAATTAGATTATGCTAAAAGAGTACAAAATACTACATCCAACATCAGCCCTGCTCTCCTCCAAGGCAACTCTCCGCTTAAGCCACAGACCTGGAACACGGACTTTTATTATTGTCTCAAAGAATGTTTTTATAGTTCAAATAACATGAAATTATGCTGCATGAGAGCAAGAGATAGGAAATGAGATTGTAGTTCCGAGTGTGGCCTGTTAATTAATTACATGGAGACATTTGAGTGATTATTTGCTACTTTCCTACACTTGGGCCGAGTTGACTCTCAATGAAAGAATAATCTGGTTAGAAAAACAGCTCGTTTTCCTATGATTCCCCTTCATGACTAAGCAGGAGTTCCAGTGTGAGTTTAGTGACTGCCTGGTCCATGAATTGGATTTTTGACAAAAGTTGGGTTTTGGAAAAGGCGTGTTGAGTTGTGAAATAAATTGAATTAGGCAGTTCTGCTCCTCACTTCGGCCTGGCTCAATGTTTTCCCGTGTGAAAGGAAGGATTCACGTCGTCGATCCGATGCGGTTAATGAGTATGTTGAGCTCCAAGGCTTTTGGCCCAACCAAAATTTACGCTACCACTCTCAAAATGATATTATTATCTACTGCTTGTACTGTGCTAAATAGTGGAGGCATGTATGTATCTCAAAATACATGGATACAGAGGAATTTTACGGGCCTAATTGCTAATATTGAATCTCGTACATCCCTTCCCATGTCGAGTGAATGTAGCGAAGCCAAACTAATTCGAATTTGATGGCTTGTGCCGCTAATTGTTATTGATAATATTCAATTAAATTTACATTTGCATGCATGATTTAGGTTGTCATAAGTTTCAGAATATTTGCCTTATTCTAAAGTACGTCACTAGCAGGGATGGTGGGATCTGCCAAGTGGATTGGGAAACATGAATGTACCCATGGGTTTTTACTAGCCTAAACACGGTTTTCTAAAACGTATTTTACGGTGTTTCGTAGCATTTTAGTAGACTCTTCTGTACATTTCCTTGTTTTTACCTCAACAGACTAAGGAAATGTAAAACTCAGTATAATTTAGTTGTGTTATTGAACCTTAGATACTGAAACTTCCGTTTTTACTGATTTACAAAATATTTTTAAAATTTGGGTATGCATTTTGCATTTAGACTGTTTAAAAACCAAGAAACAGGCCCAGTAATAGTGATTTGTGATTACTTCACAGTGCATGAGAAATAACCACCAAAAATATGTTTAAACGTTTTTACGTCAGTTGGTTTCTGAACACATGCAACAAAACAAATACTTTCGTTCAGTTTAGGTAGCACTTTTAACGTTTGCTGAATCTTCCTCTGCCCAATCGACACAGAATTGAAACAACAAGTAAAGGTGGTTGGAATTGGGAAAAAAGCTCAAATAAAGGAACCAAAATTAATTACTTGATCTGAGTAAAGTGAGCAGGAAGGCATTGGAGCAGAGAGGAGGAGTTTGCATTTGGAATTCTTATTCTTTCCCACACCTATTCCCCGCTTTAATCATCGGAATCCCCACGAAGTCTCTAAACTCTTAAGTAAATTTTGATTGAGTCGAGAAACCTCTGAGCAAACAGAGAGCTCCTCACGGCTGAGTTGGACCTGAGGAACTAATGGGAACCTCACCCGACCACAACACTCGAGTACTTAAACCAAGAACCGCTCCAAAGGAGCACTGCAACTTGCCGGAAATCCGTCAACCCACTTTGACACATGACTAAGCATTGAGAGAGCGGGGTGGTATAGGATTCCCCTTGATGAGACATGAGACGATGCAGGTAGAAGCTCCAGCAGTGGTGGCAATAGAGCTTCCTTCTCAACCAGACCAAATGTACCGAGAGCGAGAAAATTACTCCGACAATTTGTGGGGAAAAAACCTCGAGGAACCTAGCCATGCAGACCGGCCTGGGCGACCCGTGCCCTCATGACATGACATGGAGGCATCACGTGCGCATCCGAGATACAATTACAGTTCAAGCCCAACCGTTTCCCAGTCCAGGGCTTCCCCCACCACCAACACCCGGCCCTCCACTTCCAGATAACTCGAGGAATGCAAGGCTGAGTATCGGTATTGGTATTGCATTTTAGTATTCAGGACTCACATATTACGAGCAATTACTATGTAATACTGAGTTCATGGGCGAGAGCTCAAACAATCAATTACGAATGCAGTATGCATCCACTAATATTAGGGATAGATTGGTGGACGAAACGAAAAGACTGTCGCGCTCGACCGGGTTCAATCTTAACCGACGGGTGCAGAGTGTTGAACACCTCAAACGTATACATATTTCAAATTTAAAACAAGTAAAGCATTGTATAGCATAATTCCAACTGCAATCCATCCATGCCAATTAGACGGCACTAAATTCCAAAACCAAAAGCTTAAATTCCACCTAGCCAAATTAACGGGTTGTACTTCTTTGTGACACCCCGCCTGGCTAACTATTGTATCATAGGTACTGGTTCTTCGTGGACTTTTCAAGTTTTTCCATCTGTACTGCTTAACAAGAACGACTTATCCAAATATAACGCCACATTTTATCAAGATTCGCGTGTCATGTTTGGGAGAGTAAGTGAGAAAGCAGTCAAAGACTACCAATACAGGCTTCTCAGGGGCTATGGGATGGGTTTTTAGACGTTTTCCCATTCATTTCGTCCAACGGGATAATACCACGTAATTAGAATTGCAAGCATATATCCGTAAAGTTTAATAACGTAACGTAGATTTCGACGTAACGTAGATTAGACCTAACTCGGATTTAATAAGGGTAGTTCTACACAACCTTACCAAAATTAAGAACAACCTAAGTTTTCGCAGCATAATATTTCGCCCTACGCTTGTGGCAAGAGAGTTTTGTAAATCTAGCACCCCGCTTCCAGCAGCAGCCCCAGTCGGATGAGCCACGGAGATGCTGAGCCTTTGGTGAGCTCAAGTGGAGCGAGACTGGTGGAGGCTCGTAGTTCTCCGTGCGTTGTGAGGAGAGAGGAGTTGTTTCTGTTAGCTGGCGGGATTGGTGGTCCATATAGACCCCAGCTCGACCCGAACCCGCATCAGTTTCCATTCCTTTCTCTCTCCATCAACACACGCTTAGGTTCCTACAGCAAATATTTGATTATACAATACACACGTCTCCCCAAGACCCTCCACCCACGTCCTACATACCAAGAACCAGTGAAATACAACATTTCTTCGGCCTACCGCACCGAGCAAGGAACCTCGTCTCACTATCTCCTCCACAGCCCAGTCGCCCAGACCCAATTTTTTCATCCCTATTCAGCCAAAAAAGGAACAAGGATATTTTTTTCCCTACGCTCTTTTGGGAAACTTTCTTCTGGTGCGAGTGTGTGTGTGTCTACTGAAGAGAGCCCACTTTCTCCTTCCAATCCGCCTGCACGATCAGCTCTCTCCACGGCCTTTTGTTACTCAGCCCTCAGTGGTTGGCGTTGGGTGTAAAGGAGCTGAGGCCCTCGCTTGTCGAGCCCATTAGTCCTGGAACATTGGGAGTGAGAGCATTGTTTGAGCCGACGAGCAAAGTTTCTGGCCTTTGCCTGACCCAAAGAACAGGCCTGGTTGGGTGGAGAGACACGCAGGTTGACACGGACAGAGTGAAAGTAGTTAGGAGCTTGGGGAAAACTCATTTTCTCTTGCCCGGCCTTATGAGGAACAGGGTAAGTACGGCTCAATTCCAGCCACCGCTGTATCCATCATACATGTAGTACTAGCAAGCCACGAATCAGTGCTTAGTCGACCGAATCGCCTATGTAACTACATGCACGGTAGAATTATTAATCCCACAAAACTGGCTGCAGGAGAAACATGATTAAGCTAAATAATTCATTCGTTCACTTAAGATGACAGACGCTCAGCTTTCCCAGGAGTTTAGCGTGTTGTTTACTAAACTTAAAATCGACACTACTACTGTTAAAAGCACTGATTTGAATAAGACACCTTTCGTTGCTACACAAGGCGAATCCCGGTTCTCCCTCACAAAGCTGTTTCCAAATCAAATCATGAAACAGATTTTTTTTAAAGTTCAGATTCCGGTGAACCAATCAGATGCCCTTCTTTCTCAAATTCAAATTCACAAGAACCAATTTGAAACTGAGTAAAAGCTTCCTAAAGTAGGTAAGATACATGGGTAACTATATGTATAGGCATAGAATAAGCTCTTTATACACTAGTAGAGTGTCATGAAAGATATGGACTGACCGCAACTTGCCGCTTGGGCCAGGCTTCGGCTCTTGAGCGCGGATGTAGATTTGTGGGTGGGAAAATAGGACAAGCATCAACTTTTCATTCCCATCATATCAATCCTTTAAATGAGGCAGAGGGTGTGAGGAGAAAGTGAAAGGTTGTAAAACTCTAACTGCCCTTTCACTCCCGTCTCACCAATAATAATATCATATCGTCTTACACGAAGGGCTTCCTGTCAAGCCAAGCCAGGCTTCAAATTACGCCTTAAAGTCTGATTTTACGAGTCCAAGTTCATCTCGGTCCCTATACGCACACCACAGAACTAACCCACGTTTACAATATTTTAACGTATATTAGAGTACGTACCATTTCCTCTTATCCGATTTCGCGATAATTGCACGGGCTTTTTGATGGACGTTTAGCAACTGAGCTCTAGTACCCTTTTAGACCAGAATTTCAGCTTAAAGCAGTAGATTGTCTGTAAGTCAGGGTTTTCTACTAGTCATAACTTTAGATAGGGACGTCCGAGTAACTACACTACATTGACTATGGCAGCTATTATTGTCGACTAGCCTGAAAACTTTTGACGCAATTTTTGAATTCAATTCATTTGAATCCCAAGCGGCCAAATTAAGTAGCTATTGATACACTCGCCTTAGTATATTTTAGAATTGGACTCAGCACCCCAAAGTCTTTGTTGTTTGGTCTAAGGCAAGATACAAAATTCTAAAGCCACTCTGCTGTAGTAGCTATAATCCAATTAAAGTAGCAATAAAAAAACTCCCAAAAAGCCAATATCATTAGGTGCTTCAGCTTATTGATTCACAGCCGTAACCATACATTGTCAGCGACAATATAAAGCCTCAAGAAGTATGTACAATTTTACAGAATTGGATAGGATTTCAAACAAAATCATAAACATAACAACGTTTCAAATACGTTTTATTTTAAAAATCGGAACTGATAATTATTCGTTTACACGTGCACTGTGCTGGGATTAATTCTCATATTGACAAAACTCTCTTTACGATCGCTATAACACCATTTCGCATGAATAAAATTCTTCAGCAGGATACACAGTTATTTTAACTACAAAAGTTTAAGTACCATAAATATTCGGTGATGCTTTCAGCCATATATCAGTTAGTAAACATGCAAATTAAATTGCTAGGTTTGGTTTACCAAGCATTCACTGTGGCCTGGTATCTGTGCTTTGGATTGGGTGGCCAAGGCATTCAGTTTCACGGCAACAGGGCTTCGAGCCTCTTTATTTGTAAAAATATTCTTCTGCATTCTTTCGTAATCCCTTTTATTTCTTTAAGTGTTGCGCTAATAGCGGGCAGTGTTGTGAAGGTGTTGGAGTGTGAGAATGGGAATTTGTGAGTAATGCTTGGAAATGGAGAGGAAAGGGCGCTCAAATGACCGCCGCCGATCAAAGCAAGATCAAAAAAAACTTTCAAACTGAGAGTCTGGACTGTTTGTGTCTTGAGCCTGTTCAAATGTTCAGAGCTTTCTCTCTTGTCTCCTTAATTGAAAAGGAAAGGGGTGGTTCCGTCTGGGTCTTTTCTCCAGTCCTCTCCCCACTCAAAATTAAATCAGAGAAGAAATCAAGCGAAAAAGAGAAAAAAGAGAAAAAGTTTCTGCTGCTCAAAGACTCTCTCTGTCCCTTTCTCTGGGATTCCAAGCAGAGAAGATCTATTTCACAAACACTTACTTCTTTTGATAAATGTTTGCATTCAGTTTTTTTTTCACTTGGTTAAATTTAAGTTTATGAGGGACAATTAGCCAGACGGCGGTTTGGGTAAAGAGAAAGGAAAGTATTGATCTTGTACCTTGGAACCAACAATTCCCGTTTACTCTGCAACAGGGTTCCTATTCGGCCAATCAGGCCACAAGAGCCAAATATTACAACCCAGTCAAAATATTCATGACAAAAATTAGAAGGACCATAAACCGTATGCGCCAAGATAGTTAGACCCTAAAATTCGGTCTGAATTAAATGCATTGATGTAAAATCTATGTTAGTCAATATAATTAATTCTAACTAGCAACCCACAAATCCGCGTAATGCACTGGACTCAGGGTAGGAACCTGGGTCAATTAACCAAATTCCATGCATACAAACATAAAGTATACATAGAATAATAACGCCCGTTACTGGTTATAAGTTAGAAACGTGTTTAAGTTCAACAAAATATTATTTTTTCAGTTTCTATAAAATGATTCTAACACAATGCATGCAACAAACAAGGTAACTGACGACTGTACGACGAAATGTGGTACAATTCAGTTTTCAATTAGTTAGCATATGAGCTCTTGTGTAACAGAGCGTACGGTGATTGCGATTGCATATTATTGCTTTTAATATGCCCGAATTTTTGGCTCTTATTACGGTGTGACTTTTTTTATTTGGATTTTATAACTGAATCTGCAATTTGGAGTCCAGAGGCTAAGCGAGTGAGGAGCTGAGGAGCGATCCCGGGAGTCGGATTACGCTGGAATTAATAGTATCAAATATCCGGTGTTTCACAATTTAGAGATTCAATTTCCTTGTTTTCTCAGGCCTAACCATTGAGTCATATATTATTGAATTCACTCTATTCACGAATATCCGTTTAAACTTTTCTTTGTTGTCACTCTCATCCCTTGTGGCCACAGGAAAGGCAGCTTTCTCTGGTCTACAAACAAATACCGTTCCGTTGTTGGGAAGTGAAAGGTGGAGTGTGAGGAGAAAGAGAAAAGCTCTGGCTGGGTGTAACGCGACACTGGGCAGAGACAATTGGGCAGGCCGCAAAGGCCGAACGTGTATCGCCCAGTTGTACTGTAGTTTGGCTTGATTTACGTCCACAAGTGTTCGTACTTATTTGCACACTAAAGGGATGGCGAGTATATGTATGTTTATAGAGGGGTAGGAAGAGCCTATTTGTGACTAATCAGATTAATCGAGGTCACTCCCCACCACG
>JAQFXY010000310.1:0-36155 GCA_034693865.1 Ceratophysella sigillata
TTTTAGGTTGTTGGCACTTTAATAATTTGTCACTTCATCAAACACCCCCCGAAATGTCACTCTAGGTACGCGCCTGCCCGAATCGGTTCAGATATAACCACAAAAACCGTCGTTTGTTGGAAAGCATTAACATATATGGGCATGGGCCCGTGTCTTCCTCTCTAATCAATTGCGAAACGAGGGACAAGGTTCTATGTATTCTAGTGGACTTCTGTGCAACCTGTCTAGTCTGCGAATTAAAAACGTCTGGACAACCTTACTCTCTCCCAGTTAATTCCTTTCATTTGCTCAATTAATCCAATCATCCAGATCCTCGAATTAAGTCTATTTCATTAGTGAGATTAGAGCGGGCCCTATCATCCACTCCGGCCTAGTTTTCTCACCCGGCTTCTTAATGTAAAATGGTCTGAACAGATACACCATCATGCTAATTTGAATGCTTAAAAATACTTCAAAATCTTCACATAATTATACAATGCTCGGCAGAAGCCTTACAACGTTAGCAACGATTGCAATTTATTAACGCTGCAATGCAATGAAATTCTGAACGTGATTGGTTATCAGTCTAGAGATCTTGAAATTATAAAATATTTGTGTAAATCATTTTAGTGTGGCATTAGTTAATTCTTTCAACTACTAGATTTTTGTACGCATTCCATTCCTGAGAAGTGACGAGCTTAATTACTTTATTTTCAGCGACCGGAGTGGACTTGTGGAAGTTGCATCAAGCGTCGCCGCGTCATGGCGGCTGGAGGAATGATGGGCCCACAGCAAGGGCCGGGCGGACAGCCACGCCAAATGAGTCCTTATCTACAGCAGCAGCAAAGCTCTGGAGTAAGACCGAGATCCCCAGGATATACAGTGCTGCTCACAGTCATTAATATTGCGCAGAAAACCCCTGAGCCTCACTTCATATTCCTATCAATTCAACCGGGTCTTAAATTGATCTGGTCTGTGGCTAATTCAGCTGATCATAAATAAGTGCTGATGTTGGAAGGTCAATGTAACAAATGCGGTTCGGGTTCGGATCTTTTCCACACGATAGCAATAATTCGCTGTGAGCAGCTCGGTAGTTGGTTACTGGATGGATACATAGACCAGCAGAATTTCTAGACCAATGCAAAGGGTGTTTCTGGTAAACAGAGTTGTATTACCATAATTGAAGCTGTCTCGGGTGAGGTCGTCGGGAAACCTTGCAAGCTGAACGAAGATTTCTGACCCAACGTGGCTTGAATTAGTATCACTCCGTTGATCAGGGCCACTTTCTAACCCCAGAATCTTACGGTCTTTTCTGCCCATGTGGTCGAGGCCACATGTTTGGGCCCATGGCTTGGCTCGGCTGTGAGTGAAGCTTCTCTTTTTGTTTCAGATGGAGTGGGAGAACGGGCGCCGAGGGAGCGGGGGTTCGATGGGCATGGTGCCAATCCCAGGTGGGTCCACGACAGAGCGCCGGGCTCCTGAGCGGGAGCCAGAAGGGCCCGAGTCATCTGACGGAGGTGCCTGGCGGAGTAAGAGTGTGGAGGGCAGAGGTCCCTCCGCAGAGACGGGCTACTCTCCTCGCGAAGAGCTTGCACTCAGTCCCTCTCCGCCCTCAGACCTTGCCTACGACCTCACCCCTCCTCCCAACCTCCCCTCCCCTCACCAGCCACCTCCCAGCATGAGCACTCCTCTCTCTGCCTCTGCTAGCAAAGCAAAGCCTTCTTTTGTTAAAATGCATAGTCGCTCCATTAGTCTTGACTCGCCCCAAGACCCCACAGGCCCCACAGGCAGCGGGACACTCGTCTCCTCTCTCAACCACCACCTCCCACATCAAGCCAACCACCACCACTACCCTCAGCAGCCCAGTGCTCACGACCCGGAGGCTCCTCCGCCCTCCGGGGACAAGGCCCACGCTCTCATGGCCGAACTGTCCAAGCTCCAGTCCGCCGTCGAGTCCTACAGCATGAAGCGGCGTGAGCGAGAGAGCCAGCCCGAAGATAATCCCGCCCCCTTCCCCACCTCCCCCACTCCGCCCTCCCTTTCTCCTGGAAAGTCCTTCGAGTCCCTCAGTCCCCTCCCCTCCCCCATCTCCCTCATCCAGAGTCCCGGCATGGAGTCGCCCGAGTCTCCCGAAGGAGCCTTCCCTCCGCCACGCAAGGCCATCGTGATGCAGGAGGAGGAGATGGAGGAGTACCGGAGCTCAACGGACGAGGAGGAAGAGAGCGAGAGTGACGAGGAGCGGAAAGTGGTTGTGGGCGGGAACGAGGGGCTCAGTTTCTACGACCACAGTCCAGGGGAAGTGTACACCATTCCGGAGGAAGAGGAGGAAGGGGCCAGTCCCACGGGCGGGGACTTGGTCACCAGCTTGAATCGGCCAGGTGAGTCACGCCAGGCAGCTCGGGGCTGAGCGGCCCTCCCCACTGCTTCAGCCCGCTTCTGACGGAGGGCAGGACGAAAACGTAGATCTGTGCTCAGGCAGAGAGCAGTGCGTAAGCTCCGCCAGGAATTGTTCACACGCTTTGCTCGGTTCGGCTCCTCATACCCTCTGCCACCTCTTCTCAATTTGAAGCCTGCACTCCAGGGTGTCGAACTTAGGCAATGCTAGTAGTGGAGCCACGGAAAGTGCACGGGGATGGTTCAACTGGCATTAAAACCACACTGGCAAACGGAAAAGCAGTCACGACGAGTTTTTCTGCTCTGTCACCGTGGTTTGCCAGCATATTTAAAGGTTCCACTTTGAGCTCGAATCAACTTGGTCGGCTCTACTAGCATTGCCCAGGTAGCTGAATCGTGTCCAGTCGGTGAGCGAACCAATATCCGACCAGAGCGTGTGTCCATGTGTGGCCGGAGAGTAGGTCCTTGTTGGGTAGACAAGTTGACTAGAAGTATTGGCTTCCGCTTTCTTCTTTCTCAGTTCTCTTAACTCCACTCCTCAGGTGTACTCCTGTAGGCTGGGTGGCCTCACGGATCCTCTCAGTTTGTCCCAATGTCCCCTAGACTATTCTCCCGCGTCCACTCAGATCAAAATAGCAAAGGGTCAGCCTGCGGGTGCTGGTCGTAACATGGGCGGCAGACTGGGAGAGTGGCGCGGAGTGGAGTTCCAGCCGCTGCACTCAATTTATGTTTCCGTCCTGCTCGGTCCTAAAGTCCCAATCAGATTCTCCAGAGTTTTTCCAGCCCATCAAAGCATGCTAGGCTTTTTCAATTCGAATCAGTTCTTCTAAATAGTTCCACTACTTTTACCACTTCAGCCCAAGTCAGCGGAAGGGGACCTCTTTCCCAAAAGTTGGCAAAGCTCTGTCGTTTCTTTGGTTACTTTTAAACAAGCAGAGTCAACTCTAAACCTAAATACGACCGATATTCAACTTAGCCAGTAGACCAACTAACGTTGTCAATTTAACTTTTGTCAAATGAGTCGAGCCTAAAGATAGGTCCCCTTCCGCAGTCCCTTGAAGTGCTCCTCAGCTTGGTAGTGAGGACGGGTGAGTAGCCAGACAGTAAAGTGGTTACCTTGGCAACGCGATGTACAGGGTGGCTGGTTTAATTCCATGCGTCCTCTGACGAGAAGGTGGCTACACAAGAGTTTGCCAAGGTAACCATTTCCCATGGAGTAGCCAGATGAAGGGTGTAGGCAGTCCAGTTGGGAACAAAGTCCGGAAGGGATGGTAGTGTAGTTGGGCCGGGATGCACATTGTCAGAGCACACATGGCAGAAGCGACTACATTTTCAGAGTGGGACAAGTGGCCTTGAGTAGAACATGTAATCGCTCAGTCCCTGCTGAGTCCACGTGTGCTCTGGGAATCGGGGATGTGGCGGTCCAGTCCTCCACCTTTGCCCCTCCCAATCCCAAAACAATTCCCGATCCCAGGAACTCTCCCCAGCTTTCCCTTTCCCCAGCCCTCATGTTGTACCAAATGTTGCTTTTTGTGAGCTGCATGTTCCAAGAGAAGTTCTGCCATTCTTCAAATGTCGTCTCGAGTCACTCAATGTCAGGTCAATACCTCCTGTCCCCTTCCAGACGGAGACCCGTCGCTGGAGAACGTCCTAAAGAGCCTCTTTTCTTTTGCCTCGTCTCACGTAGTAGATTGGAGATTGCATTGCATGGACTCGGTTTTTTTTTTTGGTTCTCAAAATTGCATCTTTCCGGTGGAAAAACTCTGGTGTTGTTTGTGAAGGGTCAGTCAGACGATGCCTTGTTCGGCGGATCTCAGCCAGACTCGGCTTCCATTGCCCTTTGCTCTTACCCAGTTCTCTCTCCAAACCGGGCACTCGTCGACTCGATTTCATCCAGCTCCGGCCAGCCAGCGTAATCCCAGACCTTGCTTTCTTTCGAAACACGCCCAATGTCCATACGGGCCATGTTGCCAAATTCCTATTATTAGCATGTGCATATTGTTAGTAGATTAGGCCAGGCTGGATTAAGTAATGGCGAAAACATTCTAGATGAATTTGGCAACTCGGGCTCTGAAACGGGGTAGGGTCAGGGAATACGTGGGCAAGGCAGGGACATGGCTAGGCACTCGGTCAATACACGTGAGTCTAATGGATGGAGCTATAGTACTGAAGGCATCTCGAGAAAATAACTTTGTCTCCTCTGCCTAGCATTAGGCTCCATAAGCCCAGAACCACTGCAGAGCAGGGGCAGTGCTAACTTTCCCTCCTCGTCAGGACCGAAATGCAAACAAATCCCTTCCTCGACAATATTGACAACATTGGGCTTATGGAGCCTAAGTACATGAGCCTCTTCCTTATCTCGGGATGCCTGCATTACGAACTCCTTGGGATGGGAGAGAATGAATGCGTTGAAGTAAGGAAGAGGGAACGTCAGGAAGCTGGCAAACACCCATGTTAAACACCTGTGGTAAACACCTATTGAACTTTCTTGATTCTAAGTAGCTACGCTTATGTTATCCGAAAAGCTTTTAGTGGAGAATACCTTAATTCTAATTGGATTATGATTTTGAATGGGTTTTTACCACGGGTGTTCATCAAATTTCCCCATGGGTGTTTCCCACGCGTACCTTTTCCATACTTCAATTGGAGGCGTGACGTGACAAGAATTTTGCTCCATTTCCTTCGTGAGGCCCGAACGGAGTGTAAGATGTGGCAAGCATCCGTTCCCTTCAGTAATTACCTCCCCTCCTGTGTTCTAATGGCCTAGTGTGAGAGCCTTGGAACCCAGCCTGGCCCGACTCCAATCAAGGCCAGCTCCGCGACTCCAAGAAGACAAGTGTCCTGTTCGTGAGATGCTTTCACAGTTTTATACTTTGTCAAGTTTCCGCTTTCTGTCTCGTAGATGCTTGGATGCAGTCACTCCCCAACATTTCCTCCTTCGACCTACTTCCCTTCCACCGTCTAAGTGTCGCAACTGTACGCTGCCACTCACCCAATCCTACTGGCTACAATCATGGGGCAAACCTCCACAAACCTACTGGGCGGGCTTGAAAGAGCTCCTTGTCCTTGTTCAATGATCATTTACCATGGCTTCTACAGCCTAAAAAATCAAAATCATTTTCATCTACTAGTATAAACCCCACTGTAGGAAAAAGTCAACAGGGTTTCACATCACAGTACCTATTTAAATAACGACATCTCAGAGTTGGGAATTTTAAAATATAAAATAAAGAAATATTTAGTTGTCAAATATTTCGAGTAAGAGAGGACCTGATGCTATAGAAACGTTAATAATGGGAACAGCTCTTTCCAGTGGTTGCCCTAACCAGACCGAGGAGCTGAGGGCGGTTCTGTTTATTCAGAGGTAATCAGGCTCAACAGAAACCACACTACTGTCAAAGGAATGTTTAATCTTATCAGAACTTTCTCTGGTTCTTGGTTTAAACCATGGTGTACGTTTCTTCAGTCACTGAGCACATTAACGACATAATAGGTACATACATAGATGTACTATAGTAGCCTAGCCTAACTCACTGCACTCGTTAGGATTTCAGGCTCAGTTTGGTTTGGCAAAAGTCAAATTGGCAAAGTGGCTTCCTTTGATACCAAACATCTACTGATCATAATCTGACATAAATTAGCTGCAATCACTGGCCCAGGACTTTTTACCAACTTGTCTTTTGCCAAATTGAGAGACAGGTGAATTAGAATACATATATGGCGTGGGTACTAGGCGATACTGTGTGTATATTTAGACGCTCTGCGGAATCTACCTCTAATAGCGAGTAGCTCAAACGCAACAGTTATACGTGGGTTGGTGTAGATGTTTACAATGTGACGTTGGGCTAGGGATGCAAGGTGCAGGGGGCGACGGTGGAAGTCCGCGTCGGCGGATGATGGCCCAGGAGTGCCTGCCTGGAATGTCCCTGCCTCCCGACCAGAGACACGGAATACGGCCTCAACTCAGACCTCAACGGTCCCTGGACAACCGACTGCCTTCAATGTCAAATCAGACACCACTGGAAATGCCTAATCAAATGGACCTCCAGGGAAACATGTCCTACAACAATAATATGAATACTCAAGTTCAAAATCAGATGGGAGGAGGTGGGATGGGGAACCACACGGTGCTGGGTCAGGGCCAGGGGTTGGGGCTTCAGCAACAGCAGCAGGCCCTGGGCATGCTCGACCCCGGCTCGAGCAGTCAGGCTTCCTCCCAGCATCAGCCCAACGAACAGCAGCAGTTCTTCCCCTCCATGCCCCTTGCCCATCCGCACCAACAGCCGCCGATGGACATGAGCATGCCCACTCACCAACAACGCCCCACACAGCAGGTGAGCCCACGATTCTCAAACACACATGGTTTCAGTTCTGACCGTTTTGACCCTGCTTCCAGACGCGCACTTTCGGTTTCGGTTCCGTACGCTTCAATGCCATTGCCTTGTTGCAAAAACATTGCCAAGAGCCAGCATTGAACTCAGTCAGTAGTATTCCCTTAAGTCCTTGTATCAGTACCTGGAGTTCTGAAGTTAAACCATACAAGTTTTTCAGTTTGTAAAATCATAGCGTTTAATATAATTGTGAAGGTATCAAGTACAGAATAGAGTTAATTTTGTAAAGTTGAGTGCAAAGTGTTTCCTTGCGTTATTTTACGCATCATAATTTATTGAAAACATACGCTCATTTCACTTCAGCCAAATTGTATTATCGTACGGCCAGTTATTTAGATGTAATTACATAAGCGAAATTGTTCCGATTGAAATTCTGTCTCGGAGAAGTTCTACCGAAAAACTTCCCTTGTAAACTTCAACCTCAAACTGTAAATTGCGAGCAAGATCAGTTGACTAAGGCATTGGATTAAATTTTTAATAGTTGAGTTAGGCTAAGTTTCCCGAAAGTATTTACATAAAGTTTCGCCGGAGAGCGTTTTCGCAGGGAAAACATATTTTTCGTTGAGCCAAGGACAATAAATAAGAAACGCTGAACTTGAAATGGCAACTGCGACTAATTCCGCTCTTTGTCTCTATTTATTTGATTTCAGGCTCAACTCAGCAATGCACCATTAGACAGTTCAAGTGAATGGAACAATAACATGAGTGGTCAGTCGTTAATGGGTCCAACCGGTGGAGGCCCGCTCTCTGCCCCTGAACCAATGTCATCCATTAGTTCTCAGACCCAGTCATATCAGCAACAACCCAACACGAACACATTCAGTCAACTTCCGTCGCAGCAGAACCAACTCCAGAACCAGCAGCAACTCAACCACTCGGGACAGCAACCACAGCAGCAGCTACAACAGACCCAGTCTGGACTCACTCAGCAACAACAGCTCCAAACACAACAGCAACTCCAAGGCCAAGGCCAACAGCAGCAGTTCCAGCCCCAATCCCAGCTTCCCGGTCAGTCACAGATGCCCAACATGTCTCAGTCATTCCAGTCTCAACAGCAACAACAGCAGTTTGAGCAACAGTTACAACAACAGCAACATCTTCAGCAACAACAGCAACAGCAGCAACAACAACACCCTCAACAACAGTTCCCTCAACAAGTCCCTCCGAATCAGCAACAACAGCTGTCCGTAGGTGGCCAGACACAGCAACAGTTGACGCCAATTACGAGTGACGCCATGGGATTTCCACAGCAACAGCCGCAACAGACTTGGGCTCCACAGGCCGTGTATGACCAGAGCGGGCGTCTCAATACCAGTCCCAGTTCTTTCTCCCAACAGCAACAAAATGTATCTCAGCAATATCAACCCTCCATGAACCTACAGCAGCAGGGACAGCTGGGTCATCCACAAGCAGCAATAGGAACGCTTGGCCAATCCGGCCAGTTAGGCATAAGTACCACCCAGGCTGGTCCGGGTGCCAACAAGTCTATCAGTGGGCTTCTGGCGGATTTCAGCAGAGCATTGGGTACATGTCACATGTCTTATTAGTTATGAATACTGCTCTACTTTTTACTTCTTTCTGGTCCGCAATTTAATGCAAAAAATGAAACTCGAGATTTCGGCTCGGTTATTTGTCCTGGATATTTGTATTTTGTGTTTCTGTTTATGATTAAACTTCAGCTGTAAATGTGATATTTCCATAAATCAGGTACCTAGTGTTGCTCTAAGCCAAAATTTGATGCTCGTTCCATTGTTGTTATTCGTAACATATTATGTGTGAACATTTATAATTGAATTTTTAAAAATGTGTATGAAAGACTGGATAGGTACAATGTTTTTTTTTATTCTAAGATAAATCAAGCTGTTTTAGAGCACTTGACTCAGAGCAACATAAAGTAATTCAGATATGACATGCCTACGCAGATGCAGAGTGTAATGTAGGCATAAAGAAAAGTTAAAAATATAAATATCATGGGACAAATAATGTTTACCCTAAAAATACAAAGAGTAGTAATACAGTCCTGTCCAAAAATAACAGTGTAGTGGATTGACATGGCGAGACAAACTCCGAAGTTTTCCGAACTGGAGATCTCACATTTAATTCACTTGAATTCAATCCCCATTGTGGGAATTCGAATGCGTCATGTGTTGACCGTTGAAAAAATCAAGGTCAATAGCCAATACATGATGCATTCAAATTCTCCTAAACGGTTATTAAGCTGAGTGAATATAATGTAACATCTGGAGTTCGTAAAATTACAGAATTTGTATCGGCAGGCATATCCACTGGCCTGGTCGCACTGAGCAGCACTTTATCAACATTTTATACAGTTTAATCCGTAATGACGCTCAGTTAATTGGCGTATTGAAGTCTGATTGAAGGCTTGTCCTGCTGTATTTCAGGCTTAGGAACTTCTCCTCGGCCGTCTCCTTGTGACGAGAAGTCGGAACTCTTCCCTTTGTCCTCCAGTGGCCTCAACTCCCAAGACCCTGCCCTCTCCCCATACGAACAATACTTTCTTCAGCAACAACCCGGCTCCGTGAGCACGCAGCAGTCTCAACAATACTCCCACTCCGGACTCCACGCCTCTCCACAACATGTTCAACAAGCGTCGGCCTTCACGCCCATCCAGGATCTGAACCAAATGTACGCCCAGCAGCAGAGAAGCCAGAGCGGGACGGCCCATCAGTTCCCGTACCAGCAGCCCCAGCCGCTCTCCCAACAGGCCCAGTCACACTTTGGAATTCAGAGTCTGCAGTACGGCAACCAGCTCGGAGCCCAGGGACAGACCCTTCTTCCCCAGCACTCGCAGCAGCAATACATTCAGGGACTCAGTCCGCAGCAGCAGGGATCCCAGCAGGTCATGACGCAAGCAGGGATCATGACGCAGCAACAGGCGGCTAGTTTGGGCGTTGGGGTAAGGGCCTCCACACAATATATTACTTATGAATTTCTATTTCAAATCAGTTTTTTAGTTTTTCTAAATGCAAGAATTTCCAGCGTTACGATTCTTCCGTTTACCTTGCTTATTCCTGCTTAATATGCTGGAATACAAAAGGTTCTCGAAAAACAAAAACGATTTCGAAAAAGTTTCCTGAACCAGAACTCCTGAGCAAAAATTCAAAAATTACTTTGTTTGTTAAGAATGCTTTGACCAAACTAACCTAGGAGTAACTTTATTTCTGGAAATCGAATCGAAAGACAAGGTTACCGTTTGAGAAAGGATAAATATGAAACCCTGCGAGGGAATCTACTTCAGGGAAAGTTTCGAAACTATGCACCTTCAAACATTTACCGCGACATATAAGGGTTCTGGCAGTTTCGTGCAACTGTGATTCCAATTCCGAGCGTTGAGCGTGTGCTATTTGTAATTAACTGGACGTTTTTTTTAGGTCGTGGGAGCCTTGAGTCCTGCCCAAGCTCACATGTACCAGCAGCAGATGGCTCTCCAGCACCAGGCTCAGCACATGAAAAAGACGAGTCGACGGGCTCACCTGACAGGAGACCTGAGACGGGACGGCGGGTCCACGGTGCTGATTGGAAGTCAAGGCTTGGCTCTCACTCCCAGCGGAATGACCATTGGTGCTCTTACGCCGGCCGTTGTTACGAGTCTGGGCACCTTCATTGGCGGCGGCGGAGGAACACTGGGCACATGTCTTCTCCAGCAACCACTTTCGGGTAGGAGCCTCAGTGAGATTTACCCTTTCCCTCTTTTCCCTTTCTTGGTGTACTTTTGGCAATGCAAATTCCAATTACGCAAATTAAAATTCTCATTTAGCAAACTCAAGGAAGAGGACAAGTGTCAAGTGACAGCGTTGTATAGCTATGGTTCCCAAGTTTTACTGGTCTCAGTTGACAAGAAAATGCTTACATAGCAAGGCGATAGGCAGTGGTTTCTAATTCATTCAAGTAAAGTTTTAGCATTCTGTTCTACGAAAAAGTGCCCTGTCAAAATGCAAAATGCTGAATAAAGTGCCACTATGTAGAACACTTTCGGTAAAAACAAACATTACTCTGTAGAAATTCAGCCTAAGCTAACTAAACGTAACCTAACCACAGTTTACAGTTTGAGATCATGGAGTAAAAATAGACTTTTTAATACAATTTTTCAGTGGTTTTGTAGGAAGCTTTTGGTGACTTTGTAGCAACACAATACAAACCCCGTGCAACACTAGGCTAAGTTGAAATTGTCCCTCTCGGACGCGAATTACAATGTAATACAAAGTGGAGATATAGGGACGAAGGACGTTGTTATAGGACGTTTTGGTTTGTAATGAGAATTTCGGTTTGCATAATGGGAAGTTGGATTTTTTATAATTTGAAACAATAACGACTCCGAACCTTTCTTCTTGGTGTGGGGTAATTTGCATGCTCTATTGTGTTTCTTGTGCCATTTGTCATGACCAGTCACACCGTTCGGTACTCCAATAGGCACGCCGGTGGGGACGCCGCGGAGCGGGCGGGATCCTGGTGCTGGTGACTCTTCGGACACAATGAGTGAGACTGACTCCCAGAAGTCCCTGCGCATGCGGCGGAAGCTCCCCTGCCTCCCGCCCGACCAAGAGGCCGCCCCCTTGCCTTCTACCAAAAAGCGCGACAGACAGCGAGCTCAGGAAACCTTTAGGTTGGTACACACACGTCTCTTTTCTCTCACAATTCTCGGGTTTCCACTAATCGACTCTTGTTCACAGATCACTCTCGCCTATGAGAATGTCTTCCTTCGACAACCCGGCGGCCGCTCGGTCCTATCCCCTGTCCAATCTAGGCCTTTCTCGACCCAGTGCCAGTGAGAGCAACCTCAGGAAACTCTGCATGGGAGCCCAAGAAACTGTACCTCGACCTGGATCCGCTCTAGGACTCTTGCAAGGTATGCTCCTCCATCTTGGATCCCAACCGTTTCAATTAAGCAGTTGGCACGGTTTGTCGGCTGTTCCATTTGTTTTGGTGAGATTAAGTTTTCTAAAAAGCCGGGAGTTTGATTAATTTGGATTATATTAGGTTAACCCGAGGCTTGGTCTTAATTCCGTTTAGCTTTTAAAAAACCCTAATTGCAAATTAGGTAAGTAAACTACATTGGAAGCGACAGCTGAAAATGTCAATTTGCTCGGACGATACAAGCGCTAAGGCCTTCACATTCCTTGCTTCCACCTTTGTTGATACTCCAGACTAATAGTCTGAAGAAGAGACTCAACAGTTCACAATCATTTTGGTTCTCACAAGCCGCTCGCTGTTTAAACTATAACTTCATTGAATATTGACCATGATCCAGCGAGATCATATGATGGTTTGATATGTGGTGGAAAAAAGATGGAATTTGCAGCCGTAGGGCCGAATGCCAGGCTTAATTACTCACCGTGAACACCACTGCGATACGCAAATGCATGAATTGAAGTTTTGACCAGACTCTTGTTGAACTTCCAGGTTCTAGCATTGTAAGCAGTGTGGGGGGTAAGACGGACAGCGTGTATCCGCTGAGCGGTAATCTCTTCTCCAGCTCCTCGGTCTTCCCCGGCAATCGACTTCGGACGAATCCACCGCTGTTTTCATCGGGCACAGATCTAAGCTCCTCTGCTCTGCTACAAGGATTCTATCCCTCAAAAACAAACGACCCTTGGTCATCAAACATGGCCGAGCTGGCCGCTGCACTTCCGCCTGACCTTCGACATCTTCTCCACAAAGGTAAATTCTAATGCTAACTGTCTCATATCGCAGACATCCAGTTTCAATGACCGTCGTTAAGTACTTTCGTAGCTGGTACATGTACGGTAGTATTAGAGTTATGGGGTTGTTGAAAGCGTTATTTTAGTAGAGAGGGCGAGAGAAATATATCTCGAAGCCACATTCATTTGTCAGTTCAGCTAGCGGTTTGGACTACTTGAATTTTACGAATCTGTGTACGTTGATTTGTGTGTAGTAAAATCCGTTGTATGAAATACCGTTTCCTTAAATTCGAATCTTGCACTTGCGCAGAGGTTGATGGCTAGAAATCCTCTCAATCTGCAACCAGACAAGAAGCGTAGTGTGTAATGTCTGCTGTTTGGTCATGTGCATACTAGGCAACTCACATTCAAATGAAGTAAAACATCCACTGAACTGACGAATGAATTTGCCAAACAGGTGTCTTTTTTTTCGTAAAACCAGAAGCCCGATCTTTAGCTGCGATCTGCGATAACCATGATTGAGCTGGGTACAAAAACCTAAGAATGGATTTTTATTCCAGGGGAGGGTGACCTCTCGAGCCTCGCCGCCCTGACCGGCCTCACGTCGTCGCTGGGCGAGACGAGCCTGAACGTGGGCTCCCACCTGCCCTCCTACATGAAGACGATTCGGGAACAGTTGCAGGAAGAGCGAAGGCAGCTGCTGTCAGAGGAACGGAGACGGCTGGAGGCCTTAAGGGAACGGGATCGGGAGCTGGGAGCACGGCTCGACGCAGTGACGAGTCGGGCCGGGAGTGACTCCCTTCGGTCCAGGTATTTGACCTACGCACATGCACTTACCTACCACTCATTCCGGGCCGAGACATAGAACATAGCGGTGGAGCGACATAATACATGGCGTCCCACGAGGGGGCTGGGTTCCCAGTGCGACCCAAATATGGCATGTTGAGCAGGGTCAACTGGAGACCAGCTACCAGAGCCCAAGCAGGACATGTCATATTTGGGACGGCTGTGCCTGACCCACTCCTGGGCCCCTGTAGTGGCACAGGCACACACTCACAGCACACGGCACACAACTGAGACTGTGTTTGGTTTGGAGGGCGTCCTCAGAAAAGGCGGTCAATTGTCTAATGTACTGTGGTGGGTTATGCTGAATGCAGAGCGGACCTCTCTAGGAATGTGGGCATATCGAGGTCAGCGGGAGCGAGTCCTCTGATGAGTCGGAAGCTCAAGGGCCACCATCGTCAGTTGTCTGATCCCAAGCTTTCCCTTCCTTTCTCGCCAATACAAGAGGACGGCGGGGAACTCCAAGATTTCGATCGAGTATGAACTCCTCCTGTGTTTGTCTTTGTGTTGTCTGTGCCCTTTTTACTTTCTCCTCCCACACCTCAAAGTACACCCACCACTCACCGCCAGCAAGAACGAACCAGCACCTGTTATTTCACTCAGGCCCCGCATGAACCAGGTCCATCCGACCTCCACTGTCCACACCTCAAGGCATTCCTAGTGCCGGCAAGGCTTGACGGAACAGTTCACGCGAAAAAGTTCCCTAGAATAAGTCTAGCCAATCAAAATACATTGGCGAATCTAACCTTTCCTCTTAGAAATTCAATTCAGTCACGTGGCAATCAGACCACAATAGGCACAGTATGAGCTCAAAGGGTAAAATGGGAACTTTTCCATGCAAATATATCCGGGGAACTTTGTCGAAGGGAACTTTTCGCCGTCCCCCCGGCTATTATTTGGAGTCAGCGTTAGGAACTTTGGCAAGATTGTCGTATGGCCTGGCTCAATACTATTACCAACGCACAGCGTGATTCCCTGATGGCCAACTTGAGGCATTATTTGGGGAAAATTGAATCAGCAGTAAATCCCGCTCCAAGAATATTTATTCTGACTTTGTTTAGTCTTGTGAGATATCCGAATATTGGGTCTTTTTATTTCTTTTCTGGCCTCAGATAATGTAGGATTTGAAGGACAGAAGGTTGGTCGAGTCCTTTGGCCTAGTCTAGTTTCTCTATTCCTTGAGTATTCATAGAAACCCCGTTCCTGAGCATAGTGCGATCTGATTGGGTAGAAGGGAAGAACAGGTGGTACTACTTCTTGCTGGGTCCACTCTCTCCTTCTAACGCGTTCCTTTTTGTTTGGTTGAAGGGTTCGTCCGGCGGAATACTAAAATACAAGTCCTTCGAGTACGAGTCCTTGGAAGACCTGCTGGGCGACTGGGATCATTCCCAGTCCTACCTAGCCTCCAACTGGGCTGCGGCAGGCGGGGTTCTGCGAGAAACAGCCATTCACAGCATGGGCTCCACGCAGGAGGAGGACGAGGGGAGGGTCCGGATACCCACAAGGCTTCTGGCTCGGCGCAGCAGTGACGGAGAAACTTGGGGCCTCCCGCCCTCCGCCTCCCGCTCCTCCAGCTCCTCTCGCGATCGAACACGGTAAACATGATGTATAAGCACTTCCTTCAACTCCCTACACATTTCTTCAATTCAGAAACTTAAACCCAATTTATACTCAACTAAGTTAATGGCTTTAAGGATGAGTGAATCGTATGCCATCTTCTTGCAATTTATGTAGAATCGTTCAAGCTGTAAGCCAAGAACAATATCGAGCCAAAACCAACTGTGTAAAAACCGAAACGGTGTAAACATGTTCTACAATTATTACTATTCTGTAATGGTAAAGAGAATGGTACCAATGAGCTGCATAGTCATGCTAACAAATGGCTCTTGATCAATCAATCTTGAATCAGATGAATCAGATGAACATATGATTTATTCTCAAGTGAACGTTTACCTGCTGAAATAAATGGCTCCAGACATCAATCTTTCGATTACTTCCCAGCTTGCACTACACTTTGAGTTCAATTGGGTTTGGTTTAGGTTGGGTGACATGCGAACTGAACTCTATTTTCGTTTGTAGACATCACGTGCGGAAACATCGGAAGTCTCGATCCTGGAACCCTTCGCCCTATGCATCAGAGGAAGAAGAAGAAGAAGCAGACATGTCACGAGAGGAGAAAAAGCGACGCATCAAGGCCGAAATAGCGAGACGACGCCAGCAAATTCAAGAACGAGCCGGGCTCCACAACGAGCTCATGCGAATCTCCCGCTTGCGGGAAGGCGGGTCTGAGAATGAGAAGCACAGCGTGCTCAAGTCCGTGGATCAGCTTTTGCGAGATCAGTACGGGCGCTACGAGTGCAGTTCCAAGTCATCTCCCTACGCCCGTCAGTCCGCCTACTCGAACCGGAATTCGCGGAGGGCCCAGGCCGGCCTCGTCGTGAGTCCCTGTCCCTCCGAGGAGGATCGGAGCATTGACCGGATTGCCTCGACCTTCCGCAGCGACGAGTACACGTCCCTGCTCTACGAGCGTCTGGGCGAAATGTCCCCCATGGCCGAGAGTGATTGTATGGGGAGTGAGATGGGGTCCACGCCCGCGGCCATGCCGCTCCTCGAGGACATGCCCACCCGCTCCCGCCGGCTGCTGGAAGACCTGGGCTCCCGTCGTGGGGACGGGGGGCATGGGAGCAGTGGCAGCTCGAACCTCAAAGGCAAGTATGGTGGGGGGACTCAGGGACACATGCCGTATCGGAATGTGCTGTGACAATGAGCAGGAGGGCATGGAATGGCAAGAGCCTCTTGCGGAATGTCTCTGTTGTAACAGTCGGCTCTGGACCAGTGCTGCACTCTGTCTGTTCTACTCTCACTCTCGTCTCACCCGCTTCTTGTTCTGTCTCCATCTGTCCGTCTCTCAACCAGGCAACACACCCAACCTGGTGGCCCCTAGAGCTGAGCAAGATACATGAAAATGTATGTTTGAAGATACTTTTAACACAAAATAGTTAGTTCCAAGACAGATAGTATACAAGATTACTTTTGGTCTTCAAGATTTGTATCTTAAGATTCCAAGTACAAGACTAGGCCAACAAAAAAATTGTATTTTACTTTATACAACAAAATTATGTTTTCAAGTATTTCGATTTGTTGAAGATACAAGGAACAAAGTACAAGATACTCCAAGATACGTACTTAAGATAGAGTATTTTCAAGATACATGCATCTTGCCCAGCTCTCCGCCCTTCGTTCCCAACTCCGTGCTCCTGACTCCTTGCATATCCTTACCCACGCTCGGACCCTCACTCTACGGCCAGTGACCGCTTCCTCGACCCCTGTCGTCTCTAACAGGCCCTTTTGTGCTCCAAGGCTCACCCTCAGTTTCTCCGTCTCCTTCTCTACGCACGGCTCCAACCTCGTTTCAAACAAGCTTTAGCCTTCCTTTTCTCGCTCTTCTTATCTCAACTCCTGTACATATAATTTTGACCACATCATATTTTGCTGCCTCTCTTCAACTCACGTAAACCTCCTGTCTTACCTTGTTCTCTGTTCTGACTGTATTCTCTCTATTTTCGTACTTAAGCCGGTTGAGCTGGGGAAAGTCGTTTCTTCCTTTTCTATTTCTCAATCTTGATATTCTTGATGTGTCCATGTGGACTCTAACCTCTCAAGCTTGAGCCAAATGCAACTTGCTCTGTCCTCAGCCCTCGCTCTCATGTCTCAAAGTCTCACCAAATACCCCGCCCCTCACTCCCAAATCCTCGTCGATCAAGGAAATGGATTCTAAGTAGTACTGTAGGTTCCACGGAAATGTTCCCTACGAAAAAGTTCAAGGGAAACAGTTTGTCCGACTAAAATACTTTCGGCCAACATAGCATAGCCCCTAACGTTACTGTACGATATTCAGACGAATGTTCCTACACGTGTCTTACAGAACCGTAACGTAACCTGACCACAATTTACATTCCGAGGTCAAAGGATAAAGATGAACTTTTTGGAGGGAACCTTTTCTGCGTTCCACGTATTCCTGTAACGTAGTCCAGTCTCTTTCTCCCATTCGAAGTAGTACCGCTTGATTTTAACCCGGAGAGGCTTCCGCCAGACCAGACTAGGGAGCCCTAGAAGTTAGGACGTAGTCCCTTAGATTGTAGCTTCTGTTCCCCAACACTAGATGGGAGTGACGAGTGAGAGGAGACGAGTTGTGGGACGTGTGACATGGGACACGTCTGTTTCCATTTCCAAGCCGCCTTACGTAGGGCTAGGCAGAGGGTTTGGGTTTGGGCGGGGGTGAGTGAGAGTACTCGGGGGCTGACATGGGCTAATTTTGCACAACCCAACTAAAGTCCCAGTCGTGCTGCATGCCTGCGAAGACCTCCTCTTCCTCTTGGACTCTGTTGTGTGGAAGCTAGTTAAGGCCCGATTAATTTGACGGATGTGATGGTGCAATGTTTGTTATATCTACCTACCCACTATGCATTAGGGACTCTGGATTACTTGTGTGTACAGTGTACGTCTTTTTCTGAATTGAAGTGACTCCTCCTCCAAACCACCAACTACTTGTGTGTAACTCGTACTTTGAGTCCGGGTTCTCCCAGAACACTGTTGAAATGATTGTACTATCTATTACTTCTTAACTTGAATGATGATCTGATGTATCGATGTATGTACACTATCTCTCTATTTATCATTGTTATCCATTGGTCTCTCAAAATACAATGGTTTGCATGTTATGGTTACACTTTGAAAATACCTTATATCAACCACAAGATGGACTCATTCGAAATGACTATTAAAGAGGCATTCCTCAGAGTAACTCATTATCAGTGCCAGTGTTTTCCTTATCACGCTTTGGATTGCTCACCTCTCTCGCTGCTCGCTCTCTTTCCATCTCTATGTCTCTCCAGCTCCTCCGTCCGTAGCATACTTCCACCATCCATCCATCCATCCATCCGCCACACGTACTCCAGGTGCCAGGTCTGGCGCGGAACAGGCCACCCGCTGCCACCAAAAGCGTCTTCTCAGGATCGCCATGACCGAATATCTCGTACATTCTACATATTTATAAGTAATCTCTGCTCGGAAAGTATACTTTCTCCGAAACCCAAGTTTTCCAGGCCCAGGCTTCGTCCAACTCTTTAAATCTAGTGAATCTCGAGGCCTTGGCCTTCCAACCCGGGTTTCAAAGGGTAATACTTTGTGGCTAGGGAATATATCTCCAACCCTGCTAGGTTCTTCAGGATTACTGGAATTTCCTCATAAGGTAGACTCATGCGTCGTTTCTCCATTTTGAAATCGAGCAAAACAAATGGTAATCTCAAAAATGTCCGGAATCTTCGTCGCCTGGTCGTATCACTTTGTATTCCCAACATGGCGATTCTCATTAATATGGTTTTACAACCTATATAATAATACAAAGGATTAGCTTTTAGGGTAGGCTTCCGTAAAAAAACCCAATATTGTGGAAGCAGAAATTGTACGACTTTCAAGCACGGGTTTTTATGTAATTGATACATCTTGAGGGATCAGACTTAAAACTTGGGTTTGTAGGTCATATCCATTCTGGCAACAGTTATAGTAATCGTTGCCTTAATGAGAGTCGTCCCAATGTCCATAAGTCCTTACCACACGGGCCACGGGCGATCGCATATATGTATGTAGATGCCATTGGGACTGGAGGAAATGTTTGTACTTCAAATTACAAAGTTGCATCTTCACGCATGGTACAACCGTACTATGTATAGACGAGATAGATCGGTTTTTTGGAAATACTGGGTACCTACTACTGTTTGTCAGAAAAAAAAGGCGGAAGAAATTTTGATGTGCTCAATCAAGCATGAAAACCGAAAACGAATCCCGGACATTAGGTCGATGGACACTTCGCCGAGCGGACCCTTGGTCGATGGTCATTAAGTCGAGGGAACACAATGTCGATAGAGAAGGACAGTATGCCGAGGCAAATTATTTTTCATGCAAATAAATGCAAATTGGGAATTTTAAGTTTGTGTTTCGTGCCTTGCTCTCGTTTTATCATCCAGTCTCTATTTAAACTTCTTCAAAAGAACACGATAGCTAGCCAAAACTTCAAAGTAATCAGTACAAGGAAGGGGAAAAGGGCAATTGAGTGGAAAACGTTTTCATATAACTTTGATTCACAAAAAGATGTGTACTATAATATTGTGTTTCAATGAACAATAACTTACTTTACTAATTCCTTCCAATAAATAAAAAAAATTCATGCCAATTATGACTGCCACTTCCACATTTTTTACAGTCGGCATTCTGTCCGCAAATCATCGGCCAAACGTCCCCTCGACCTAATGACCATCGACCAAGAGTCAGCTCGGCGAAGTGTCCATTGACGTAATGTCCTCGAACTATGAAGACACGTTTTAACATTAAACCTTATGTAAAAGTCAGTAGATCTGTGTTGCAGCCGTTTTTGTTATTGGAAGTTCTTTGGCCTATTAATTCTGGATGAACAGTAGATTCGGAGTGTGAGGCTGACTGTAGCTATTCGGAATAACTTGTCAGCATCTGGATAAAACATTTCCCTTTAAAAATAGAGTAAGTATGGCATCAATAAAGAGGACATTGAATTTAAGCACCGATCATCACTAGGCTCTTAAGTCTAAAGTTGACTCCGAACTCCGACTCCGGTTCCTGTGGACCGTGTCCCTGGGTCGACTCTACTTTTAGGTGCGTTTGGTTGCAGGACGCCGCAGGAGTGAGGCCGGTGAGGCGGAAGGGACTTCGCCCCAAGACCACTACTCCCGGCGGGACTATTGTGAGGCCTACAGAAGCCCTACCGAGCCACGTCCTTCCAGTCGGACCTCAGACTATTCCGCCAGTCGGCTCATGATGCAAGCGAGCAAAGCTCAAGTAAGAACGTAAGCATCTTCACCCTTTTTCTTCCTTTTACCACTGCTCCATCCACTTTGCTCACGTCTCTGCCACCGCAAATGCAAAATACATGGAACCTTCGTCGAAACCTAGAGCCACCGCACCGGTTCACTAATATTTCCAGAACACACAACACATATGCCATAATTGTCACAATAACCGCCTTTAAGCTACAATAACATACATGGAATATATCATCACTGATATAGTCACATGGCTTCTAATTTCTACTTATCGTACTTAGAAATGAACTCTAACCATACTTTGATCAATAAAACATGGCAATTACAGCATGTTCTACTAAGCTGTTATCAAGAATCGAGTGCTTTTGCGTATTACAAGTGATCTATGTATGTATGTAAAAAGGGTATTTAGATTTCACCTTTCACCCTCCTTTGCTTTCCCGTGTGACGGGTGATCATGGTCCCACTAGCCAAATTTTTACTTCAGAGCATATGTGTTGAAAGGGACGAGTTGTTGGCCTGGACTATTTCCGTTGTCAATGGGACCAAGGGAAATTCTTTAGTTTAGACAGCAGTTTCGGAACGAAAGTGTCAAAAAATCCGACCTATCCAACCTAGTCAGTGTAAATCGCTATAGTGGGACCACCGGTAAAGCAAATAAAATCTAAACACCCTGATCTATTAAGAAGGTCACGGTCAAAGAATCACTGCTACATTAATGCATTCTACTCGGAAGCAGCTTTAACGGCACTTTTATTATATGTATGTGTCTATCTTGTATTTGCTTCACTAAAACTGGAAAAAAAGCCGTGTGGCAGCCAGAGATAACACTAGGGGTAATCGAGTAGCTGGAAGCTCTCAATCAATCTATTTTTGTGCTTTGTACCTATATTAAAGTGCGGATATGGTACTTTTGTAAATATTCAAAGTATTCAAGAGTTCTAGTTTTACGATTTTCTTAGTATGGCCTAGCTGATTCCTTAATTTCGGATATGCAACTGCTTTACCCATGCTTGTCCTAGATATTTATGCCTTCTGTAAGGACGGGTTATAACATAACACACTACTGATTCGCAGAGCCCCAGCTCGCCGCGGTCTCCATCCTCCCCGCCATTACAACTAGCCTCCGCCTCAGACGCCTCAACGGCTCTGCCGCGCTCCACCCGGTCTTCCACCAAGTACCACTTTCCTACACAGCGACTGCTGCTCACCCGGGACCCCAAGGACCATTCCGTCGGAGGAAACAGTTTAGGCCTAAGGGTGGTGGGCGGAAAGGAAGTACCGGGATCGGGAGGTCGGATTGCTGCATATGTCGCCAATATTTTCCCATGTCTTTTTCCAGAGACATTGGGAGATGTCAAAGAAGGTCTGGAAATTCTATTTGAGAACCAGTTCGTTATTTCCAAGATAGGCATTCTTAGAATAAGATAGGCAGAAATATAATCTTCAGCTCACAGCGAGTTGACTATTCAATAACAACACGGGAAATAATGCCGAGCCGAGCTAACCATACGTATAGTTAACCCAACCGTAGCAAGCTTATTTTTTGGCCAACTTGCTGTGAGTAGCTCGACATTCCTTTCCCGCTTCACGGTTATCCATTAGGTCCAACAATTCTGGCTCTGGCTACTGGAAGGAACCTCTGACGCATATAAATCCTAAAAAATCTAAAATCAACCTTGAGGCGATATAAATACTGCTTGACTATGCTGTGTACTTGGCGCTAATACTCTGGAGCCCAACTCAACTTGAAAGTTCAAAGTAGCGATTTTAAGTCTGAATGCCTTATAGCTTATAGCCATTTTAGCGGGAAGGTTAGTATGTATTTAATACGCCGATCCCACCGTTATATAAACTATCGAGAAAAACGCCGATTTTGAGTTTGCATTAAGTGAGCAAATATTGAATACCTGCTGGTTTATTAGGGGATGTGGTTCTGGAGTGGAATGGAACCTCACTGGAGAACAAGACCTTCGAAGAAGTCCAATCCATTATCGCGAACCCAGAAGGCGAAATTGAGCTACTTGTTCGATGGTAGAGCTTTGATTAATTGTAGTCATTTTATTTAATATTGAGCTTTTGGAAAATGTATTGTTTGTGCCAATTGTGTATTGTTTCTCCGTGTTGTTTAGTAATTTTAACATTCTGACTGGGAAGTCACGTATCCCGACCAAGGAGCTGAGCGGGTACGAGAGCTCCAGAGAGTCTGACGGGAACTTGAATGTTGAGATAGGCCAATTCCAGCTCCAGTCGCAGGACATGACGGATGAGAATGAGAGTGACAAAAGTAGACCTCAGGAACGTGCCTATTCCTCCTCTCGGCCCAGTGTGTCCGAATCCAATAAAACCATGACAGACAAAGGCCTGGAGGACGGAGGTGACGGTGAGCCTTTTTCATTTTTTCTAGCCGAATGGCGTTATCAGGAGAACCCAGTCTACCTGAGAAAGGCGTCAATTCTCTGCGGTTTTCAATCGCGACACTGAAATAATTGCAGCTAGACTTGGTTTTAAAATGCTTGCAATTTGCATTCAACGTGGTTGAACGCCACCAACACAACCATTTAATACTATTACGCACGGCGTTAAACCTCTTGGATTTTGGTTTATACGCAAAATATAATGGATAGTAGTGGTGAGTAATTTATCAGACGCTGGGATCATTTATTAAAAGACGGCCTAATATAAACATGTATTTACGTTACGTGTATTAGCATGGAAAGTAAATACAAAAACCTGAAATACTTATTTACAAACTATTTTATAAAAGTCTGCAAATTACCCAAAATAAATAAATCCAAGATCTCAGCCATTTTTTTAGGGAAAGAAGTTACCTAAATCATAGCCAACAAATAAATGTATAAATATCCCATGTCTAATAATTATTAATATTGAGAGGTTAAAGTAGATATAGTAAATTCATAATACTTAATGCAATTTCGTAACATAAGATCAGAATTTTTTTTGATTTCGCAGCTTAGCGCCAGTCAGGAGGTGCACAACATGTCATAATTGCCTTCGTTTAAGTAATACTTTGATTGCTGATCTCCGTACAGCCGCACTGTAGCGAGGAGCAGAGAACTCCAGGTGGTTTCTATGCAGTCTAGGGTTCGAAACCCACGGACTGTTCGGTGTAAATGATCTTCATTGTCACGTGACTCCGTGGTCAGAGAAGCTGGGTTAAGGGTTTATATGTCACGTGACTACAAGCTAAACGATTCTGGGTTGTTGGCTTATACATCTCGTCACGTGACACGACACGTCACGTGACAATACGGTTGGAGACGATGAGTTTTGAGTTTATAACACGTCACGTGACATTCAATATTACAAATGCTGGGTTGTGGGTTTATAAAACGTCACGTGACATTAAAAATTAAAAATGCTGGTTTGTGAGTTTGTAGAATAGCTGGGTTCAATTCCCAGTATAAGGCGAACATAATTTTTGGTAATTATGTTTGGTAATATTGAATATTGAAAGGCTATATGTAGTATATATCGTAAATTGATTATACGTAATGCAATTGCTTAGCATAATATCATAATAAATTTTGATTTTTAAACTTAGCGTCAGCCAGGCAGACGACATAATTGCCTCACGGAACGAGTTTCCTTAAATAATAATTTTTATGCTGATCGCCGCCGTACAGCATGTCGCATTGTAGCGAGGACAGGAGCGGAGAATTCCTGGTTTCGATGCAGCCCAGTAGTGTGCATGTTCATGAATGTCCCAAACGGTTAAAGATGCTGGGTTGTGAGCTTGTAAACTATGTAGCTGGGCTCAACTCCCAGTATAAGGCGAATATATTTTTTAAATTTAATCTTTTCGTGGAATAAATTCTTAAAATCAATCCTAACTTACTCGGACGCTCCATTAAAAATTCAGATTCATATTTTAAATATCCACGGATCATTTCAAAGCGTTTGAATATCCGTAAATTCCCTAGTCTTCAGACTAAAATAAATCTAAAACGTTATGAATTTTCGCTAACCACACGACGACACAAGTTACTTGGGCTCACGTCTCACGTATTGCGAGTAGGTATGGTAATTCCAGAATGTATTGCCTTCCTTAGATATTATTTCCCCTTTATTCATATTTCAGTCGATCAGACGCTCGTTACTCGGCTTGGGGACAACGGTTTATGCCTATAAATATCGCGATTTTTAATGGTACCTATTCTCCTTTGTAACCGTTGCTTATATTTATGCTTGTATTCTAAGACATTTCTTGAAAATTAATCATTTTTGATTTAGCAGTTCCGTGGTCGTAATAGTAAGAAAAACATTTTGCTTTTCCATAAAAAAATACTTTGAATTTTTTATAGCAGTTATTTACCTGTTCCACTACATTTTATTACAGCAGAGTTGGCTCGTTTTGTGTACCAAATTTTATAAGTAGGTACATACTTATTTATAATCTGCGGCAATCCTTAAAGTAGCAGCATAGTACAAATGAATTTTTTTTAAAAATCTGCAACATTAAGTGCATAATCAAATCAAATCAAGCACGTAACCTAAACTAAACCCAATATATTATCTACTAATGCAACAATTTTCTATTCAAGAATAAATTCAATATGTAAATACCGAATACAAAAAATTAAGAAATTCGAAGATTATTATTGCTCTCTAAATCGACGACGTCGTCGCGTCGGGCTCAGCTGCTGCTGTGGCTGAATTTATAATTGTCGCAATACGAGCAAGTATACTAAGCCATGCCTTGCATTTCCACGTATGGCTCCGCTTGAATCCGATTTGATCTTTGATCTGATTCTTAGTAGTTAACACGATTTCTGCATCACCTATTTGAATCGAATTTAATTCTAAAAGTTGGCATTTTTTAAATCGAATCCTTTCGGGGCATTACTTCCAAGTACTATCGTATACAGTCTCTCTTTTTGGTAACCACAAGAGCAGATCCTTGTTCAGACACCGGACGACTCCGTGGAGAGCGATACATATCAGAACTAGTCAAGTCCCCGTCATCCTCCACTGAGGCGACCAACACGTCCGTGGGAACCAGTTCCATTCATCCACCGCCCTCCGCAGAGTCCAACTCAACGCCCTTCTACCGCAAACCCCCGCCCAGCTCACCCCATCGCCTTCGCAGCTCCAGTACTCCGGAGAAAAGTTCCCGTACCACGCGTCGTCGTCATAACAGTAGCTCACGATCCTCCCGTCCTCAAGTCCAGCTCCAAATCTGCCATGATCCCAAAGCCAGCGTTCTTTACGTCACAGTTCTCAAAGCCAAATTCCCGAAGCCGGAGAGCGAGGAGTGGCGGGATGAGGATCAGATTGATCCTTACGTGGTCGTCTATCTCCTTCCAGAACGGATTCTGGAGAATCAGCGGAGAACGCGGCATGTCATGTCCATAACTCCCTGCTGGAATCAAACCATGGGTATGCTCAGAAAAGTCGACTAAGCCCCCCGCCTCGAATTATTGTAATGCTTAGCACTATGTCTCCTGTACTTCACAGTCTATCCCAGTGTCTCCATTTCGGACCTGAAGCAGAAAGCTCTGGAAGTCTCTGCTTGGAACTTCAACACAAGTAGCGAGGATAAGCACTATGGAACAGTGACGCTCTTGCTTTCAGGTCTCTTATACATTTCTAACAATTGCATTCATTCTGCCCAGCCTATTCTCAGTAATACATTTAGTTATGATATTTCAGAAAGAGGAATATTAGATGAACAACCTCACTTTTACTCGTTAAAAAGAGATCCTAACACCAAATACAACGAATCCACAGGACGACCAAAATTTGAGCATTGCGGCCCTTCCATGGCTACTTCCAATTCTGCAAAGCGTTCCTTGGAGAGTACTTCCTGCTCCTTCCTCACGGGTATGTTTCAGAATAAGATAGTAGGAACCCCTTCATTTTGAATACGTGCCACAACGTACGACTGCTCAGAGCCCACCAGCGTAAAAGCGGATATACACCTTATGTATATTATGCAGTATTGGCATGTCAACAGATCAAACGCCGCTCCATACGAGTAGTTGATTTAGTTGTCTAACTGTTTTGCAAAAACAACCGTGAGTTAATAAAAATGCTGTTAGTGTTTTTCAAAATAAACGACGCGTTGAGGCACAGAGTTTGGCCTCAGGCCAAGAGACTGTCAAAACTCTGTCCGTTTCAAGCTCAGACATCAACAAGCCCTAGAGGCAAGTTCTGTTAAGCTTCAAATAATTCAGTTTTGTCAGAGACGATATTCTGCGATAACGCGTGACTGAGAGGCGGATGAACAGACAGAAGCGATTATCGTAAGACCCATCTCGTTTAATACGAGCAAGGTGAACAGAGAGCACTGGTACTGGTTTGAGTGGATTTCAGAACTGGTTCTTCCGTATTAGTACGTATAGTTGTGTATTTCTTTAATGCTTCAGGAAGTGAAAGGCGAGGGACTGGTCGACTTTCTCTCTTCTCTCCGACGAGTATTCAAGCTTCCAATTCATTTCCAAGTGATTGCCGTGGGAGTTTTTGTCACATCTTATGATTAAAGAGAAACACTAAAAGAGATGCCTGGATGGCACCCGCCACTTTACGACAAAAGCACCCGAAAAAAAGTTCGATACAGAAAAATTCCACCATACCTGGCTACAACAATTCGACCCAACGAGACAATATTCACTCTAAACCTAAAATAGTGGAACATGACATCAGCAAAACTTTTCAATTTCGGGGCAACGGGTAGAGAGAGGGGAAACTTTTCCGGTAACTTTTGCGCCGGACGAAACGAAAGCTCCTTTGATGCCTGTAATATGACAAGCGGGGAATTATATTACTATGATCGTCCAATGTGTGATGAGGTCCTGGCTTAGAAACGCGTACTAACGTTGAGAACCGAGTTTTTCATTTCTATTCCTAAGTCCAAGTCCCAAATGAAAAGCTAGACTACCGAGGTTGTCACTCCAAATTAATCCATATAATACTGTCGTTCCGATTTCCGATTGACCAAACTTGAATAAACGGATCCAGATTGAAGTCCTTCGTGTTGCTGTTGCTGTAATACCTTCCTCTTCCAAAAACTTAGTCAATAATTTGTAATCACGAGGTCTGCAATTGCATTTGTCATGCAGTGCTCGTCTTCGCTACTCCACGTCTGTAAACGTAACTAAGAATAATTTAAGTACCTAATGCAAGGGTCTAATTAAGCACTGTTTTTTCTGTAAACGTCCTTGTTGGCAAAATGGCCATAGATTTAAAGTCGTTGTAATTGTAAGAACTATAGTACGCACGAGATCCATAATACTCTTGCCGACCATATAGTGTACATTTTGGGGTTAATATGGATAGCTGGTCGATTTGAATATTGTAAGTTTAAACGGCGTTTTGATAGCTTGTACTACTAAATATCAGATGTTTTTTAAAAGCCTTTATGTTTGTTCTAGTTAGCCGCGTTATTATTGGTTTAGTAATTTGCAAAATACTTTGGCAAATAATTTGGCTAACTAGAAGATCAGAATCGGATAACATCTGAGTTGAAAAAGCCGTTACACATAATATCGAAATTCTCTAGTGATCCATACAACCTCCAACAATTGTAGAGTCCACGGTAACACTGTAACAATTTAATATAAAAATGTACTAGTTTGTATTAAATTATGAATATTTACATACTTATACATAGTACATACTGACGTACTTAGCAATACTCTACTCGTTTAGTTATTTTCTATGATACTATCAAAACTGTCAAGACGAGCGTTTATATACGAATCGAATTTTATTTTCGCCGCGTCACTCGTTATACTTCTATAACTTCTTCTGTCTTCTTTCTACTCGTACTTTCAGTATTGAACTAATTACAGTAAGTGGAAGTGGATAGATTTGCCATTTGTAAATACAAAAATCCTGTAAATTGTATCCATACTTGATTATTCTTATATCCTGTCCATAGTTGAAGTTAATTAATCTTCCTCTTCTTCAACTTGATTGTGAATAATTACCAAAATAAATCTCGTTTACTCACATATGAATTGAGAAAAAGCGGAAATATACAAAGCTGATGACACAAAGCGGATATTTTCTGAGGACAATTCTAAAACAGAAAGAAACTAGCTGGAATATTTACTCATGTGAGTACTTCTGTCTGTAAGCTGTGCTATAATAGCTTTGATGGGGAATACACGGACTCTCGGAAAAAGAGAGAGACAGGAAATTAGTTTCCTAATTAAATAGTTTTAACATGGCTGATTGGATTCTGTAATCTGGGGAATAGAAATTGGAAGGCTTTACAACAGGACGCTAGTCTATGCTCCAGTTGTATTCGTTGTATTCCACCGTAGGACTCCCGTCCAGAACAGCACCAAGAGCTTCCTTTTGTTCTTCCGTCAAATACGTTAGCAACCACCTGCAGAGAAAAGAAAACTTTTGAGTAATAACTAAATTATTTTATCCACGGAGAAGTTCGCACTGGAGCACATGAGATATATCGTATTAGCGTTATTCCGTCTGCCTTTTCTTTTCAATACCAAACTCCTACCTGCTACCTGCTCGGCTTTATTTGCAACGCAATTCTAGTCACCCAAACTTTGGCTCGACTTACTACAATACAACAAACTTTTTCCGTGCATAATAGTTCATTCAGATTAATTAATTGAAGTAACGCAGAGGGCTTTGGCTCCTTGAGTTGATACTACCAGCCCAAGCAGAACAATAGTTTCAAGTTAATGAAGAACTGTTTGTAGCAGGGAAGTCCTACATATCATCCAGCATTTGTGTTTGCATTTACTATCATACCAGTTGGAAAATCGACTAGTTAATTAGTTTTTGGAAACAAACAAAACTTTAAACAATGGAAATACGAGGACGTAGGGAACAGGCCACATCGAGGGAACAGTCGAAGTAAAAAAATCTGTTCTGGAGCTGCAGTAAAATAATAGAGACATATCGAGATTCGAATTACACTGCAAGGCTCCGAATGTAGGCGTGTACTTTGAAGGGATGCTTGAGAAAATGTAATTACAGGCTTACAAGGGCCAGACGCGGGATAAGGCGAGACGAGCTGGAAACGATAAGGCCTTTCTCACAGTGTAAAGCCGTGTTTCAACATAGGTAGATTGGACTTGGAAATCTTCTGTTTATCCTTCTCAAAAAAACTAGTTAGTTGAGTAAACAAAATAATCTTCTAGTCGAACAAAAAAAAAGTTTTATCCGTTAGACGTTGAGCCGTTGTCAATGTTGTTTTCTAAATTAAATTCTAAAACGAACTTTTGGTTTCGGAAGTTAGTAAACTGCTGTTTCGCGTGTTGATTTGCTTAGTTTTATCCAAGCTGGGAAACTTGATGCTCTGCAACGCGGTGCTAGAGTCAGGCCATTATTTTAATATCGTATCTGTACAGTGTTGCTGACGCCGAGTTGAACTGTCATGAACGATAATGTACTTTTCATATTTGAATACACGCATGACAATGGAGAGCTTATGGGAGAACTTCGGCTCAAGTTCCAGACATTTCTACAGAGCTGAGCAATTGTTTCTTAGCAGCTTCATATATTTTACACGCATGCATGCATAGTGACTACCTTTACGTTTACAAAATAGCATGAAAGACATACCTGAGAATCGATTTTTGATCTGGACCAAAGTCACTGCCGTACCACAACAAAATTTTTGTCAGTCTGACAGTTTTTGTTTCAACATTGATGGAAATGTCATTCTGGAGAAAGTTTTGAGCTGCCACGTCCAGTCCAAGCTCAATATTATCCAGAGAAAAAAGACGGATTGCAGGACAGGACTGAAATAGTAAAAGAGTTCATAATATGAACAACTAGAGCTTTCTCTCTTGAATTCAGTATTCGGGAATAAGGCTTGCCGTAGATCGGATTTCTTTTGTTTATTCAGCGCGGATTTTAGTTTTTACACGTAGTTGCATTTGTTACGCAAATTATACATGTTTGTATATGAGCATCTGTACTTTTCTCGATTACGCAAGATTACAATTCAACAATGCTTATTCAGAGCTGCTTAAATCCAGTTAGTCACACACACACACACGACGGCGGCAAAGAGTGCGGAACAAAAATCATTATATTCTTCCGGTTCAATTGTTAGCTCATGGAAAAATTCAAACAACTGAGGTTCAAGTTAATGCAATAACTTGAAACGGCTATCTGGCTCTGTGAGCAGCTCTGTACAGGTTGGGGAATTTACTCCACTGAGATTATTCAATAGTGATAATATCAATAATTAATATCAATGATACAGATAGGCTAGAATTACTTTGGCTCCGCAGTTGAGGGCGAAGTGAATTCTTGGATCCAGAATTGGTAGAACGAATTCCTGTCTCGGGTCGTCTTGTTTAAAGAAATGTTCCTTAGTTGTTGGATGTAACTTGTTACCTTAAGAGGTAGATAAACAGACACGGACATCATTACATATCTAGCCTTCATCCTTGCAAATACTTCCAAAAAATGCTGCTGCTTTTTAATTAACTTCTGGCAATCAAGGAGTAAATGGTAGTCATGCCAGAACGACAAGCACTGAATACTTATATGCTTTCGTGGTTAAAACACGTAAGCAACTATTTTCCGTATTATTACATGGAATCAATGCTCTCTATTTGGGTTAAGGGCATTCTCAATTCTCAATAGACTCTTTGTGATTTCCAGTGAGGCTCTGTTTTTATTGCCAACGTTGCAGAAGCCATAAGAGCTGACTCAGAGTTTCAATCTCCTTGAAAATATCTGGCACTAGCTCGACACGGTAACTGAGATCAACAGCATTTATGGGGAAAGTTTGCATACCACTAAAGTGAAGGATATTATGACTAGGTATGAATAAGTTTACTTACATCGAAGGACTCCATGTTCGATGTCATCCAGTGAGTATACCAACCCAGCGATCTTGTATGAATTCAGCTGCCAAAATCCTTTCAGCTCAAGTACACTCGTCTCTGCCTCGACAAGGACAATCAGAGCATGTACAGTCAGCGTGTTGTAGATGTCTATGAGTAGCAAAGACCAAAAATCGCTCATTGTTGTATCGTATTGCGTACCATACACATTTTAAAACATGCTAATATCTAGCCGAATGGTAAAAATAAATTGGATGTTTGAAAAATAGTTTGTAAACATGCCCCCACTAGATGTCTTTCTTTACATAAAAAAACATTCAGCTATTGGTCCGTTATGATAGTTTCTAGAAATGCTCGAGAATGATTCTAGTGGTGATCAAATACTTAGAATACTTTGGAATTTAAGATCAACTTCTTTTGGAGTATCAGAGATGGTATTTATGTCTAATAGGTACCCTAGTCGAGTTCTCCACGTAGTGCACTGTTTGAAGAGATTATTGGTAGAATGCGCTCAAAACCCCAAAAATATTATGATCAATTAATGATTCCACATAACAACTTACAAATATACAAATTCGGAATTTTAATCTGTGTACTCTTCTTAGTAGGAAAAGAGACGGGCGTTACTTAGAAGACTGAGGGATCCAAGATCCCACAGGCGAAATGCATGCAACGGGATGCGATCTAAACTTCAATTATGTGATAATAATCTCAGTTCTTCAGGAACTAATTATTGCTTCGCTTTTTTTCGATAATAAATTGTCATGCTTCAAATCACTCAAAATGCAATTGTTTCTGGCCTCAGCCCATTTCCAGAATGTGATGTTTTCGTCGACGTCGACGGCATAATTATTGACATGTAGTCTAGATTGCACAATGCTGTGCGGAGTCCGACGGCTGGGAGATCAGCGTGTGTTGACATTTTGGCTATTTTTTTGTGACTATTATTGTCTCACGACAATACAAAAGTTTTACAGAAGTTGTTAATATGGTTTCTTAGGGCATTTGCCGTTTGACAAATTGACAGAACCCAGTAGTGAGTTGCGTTAGGTCAGTTAGATACTTGCATAGTATTTCTTATAACTTATTACTATTTTTTCATAAGTTTCCCGAAAATGTTACTGATTTGCGATTTACGGCACTTTTTCCTAGAACTCATAGCGTTGAAACTTGAGGGAAACTGATTCGTATTCGTACAAAGTGTATTTATACGTAATTAATACAAGGTTTATGATGAACAAAGTTTTCAAGTTAATTCTTGGATATGAAGCATAGATATGAGACTCTCTAGCTATGCATCTGCAGACATGTATCATGTATCGGTACTTATTACGATACGACACATAGGACTTACTCAAGAAAAAGGCTTTCCGTTCATCGGGACTCAGACCGTTTAAACTGAGAAAGTTGAGCTGACACGAGTGGGTTTGAAAGTCCTGAAAGCCGGGACTTTGACGAATTTCTCCGTAATCCAATTTATTTTCATCTGACTTGAGAAATTCTCCTTTCAGTCTAAAATGAAATATAATATATAAAGAATGAAAACCAAGACTGCATCAACAACATCAGCAGCCGTATGGAAGTGAATAAAGCTTTATTCACTCTCATATTCCGCCTTCTGCAGTTCTACACGGTCCCTCTGTGCCTAAAACATTTCTTCCAAACTTTCAAAACTGTAATAATATTAGAACGATAAAAGAAATAGGAAAAGGAAAACTGCAAATCGAACCAACCTGAGAACTTTCTGATGTAACCTTCTCGACAAGTCAACGGGATCGGCTAAATCCTGTTCTCGTGTGCAACCTGAGGAGCTACTCGCTTCATTGAGAATACGAGGACTTGTTTCCATCCTTGATTTGTCTGGAATCTGATATGGGCCTGGAATTGAAATTATGGAATCTATTGTAGGGTTCACACGCAGCAAGACAACTGTCTGGAACTTAGTGTACTTGATAGAATAATTTGACAATTGAACTATTTCTGTCCGTCTGCGAAAAAGTATGTGCACTACAATTACCCTCAACTCAATTGAGCTTTTATTAAACCCCACACTCACTAGTTTTATTGGATCAGCAGGCTTTTTACCGTTTACCGTTCAAGCTTAACTCTCGTAACTCGTGAGTACGTAGGTACACGTGTTACAGTTAAGATTTCAGTACGGTTTAATTATAAACATATCAAATTGGAAATAGAACTGTTTTGAAGCAGTTTTATGCCCCGGCGATGCTGTAAACTAGCATATTTTCTATACATCATTATGATTACTGCCTCTAAACCGTTTAACAATCTTTAATCTTTCCACCTATTCCCAAACCAATCGTGTGCATATTTGATATTCGGGTTTTCAATATGTTCAATATGTACGTAGTCCTGGAAATGACAGAGAGGTAACTGAGATATTAGTTATTGTTTTGAAGTCCGAATACACTAAATCGGAAGACAAACACACCATTGGAAAGAGCGTCCAATAATATTCTGGCGAAAACAATTCAGCCCCAATATATGTTTTTGGCGGTGTTTTTTTCACTAAGCTAATCGGAAACCATAATCGTGCAAACAATCTTAATTAGTTTAACTAAATCTTGCTAAAATTCAAACCTTAACACATGCATTTGTGTTGCGTGTTGCCTGTTGACGCTACTACTATTGTACGGTTTTTCTCAATATTTATGTGTAAGTAGAAGCTGTGTATGGCTTGCATTATGTATACTGGTTATTAAATATTTCAATAGTTATAGCACAGACAATTCTCATTTCTCACAGAAGGCTTTGGGTCATTGACCTCTCCTGCTGATGCCTTGCAACGTAGGATGTATGAGCTCTTACATATGCTATGTCAGGCACTTTCCATTATTCACAATTCGTATGTTTACTATTCAGCACTATACCAGTTAGCTAATCAGCTTAATCTTTTTTTTTTACTTGAGACGAGAATTTCTTCTAAAGCAGATATTCTAATAAACAACGGACGTTACTGGAGTTTGTAAGTTAGAGTAAAACGAAATTGAATTTAATATACATATATTCTATTTAAAAAATTCAAACCAATTTAAGATTTACGCCTAATTATGGTGAATTTAAATCGAGAGGTAAGACTTAGTACATATACTCCAACGGGAAGAACTGTAAAGTACACAATGCTGGAATATTTCCATGAATTCGGTCAAGGATTCACTTGAATTCGGTCAATGATTCATTTGAATTCGGTCAAGGATTTATTTGAATTCGGTCAAGGATTCATTTGAATTCGGTCAAGGATTTATTTGAATTCTGTCAAGGATTTATTTGAATTCGGTCAAGGATTTATTTGAATTCGGTCAAGGATTTATTTGAATTCGGTCAAGGATTCATTTGAATTCGGTCAAGGATTCATTTGAATTCGGTCAAGGATTTATTTGAATTCTGTCAAGGATTTATTTGAATTCGGTCAAGGATTTATTTGAATTCGGTCAAGGAATCTTTCATTGAATTCGGTCAAGCAATCTTTCCTTAAATTTGGTCAAGCAATTTTTCATGTTATCCGTGTCCATCGGATGTTTTAATTCACATTTCACGTGAGTGGTCTCAAAATAAACAGGATGGCATTTCCGTAGGATTACCCGGGTGCCAACCGTATAACAGGAGCACTAGGTTGCGGTGATATTGGGGGTTGGGTTGGGTAGGCTGCCACATAATAGGGACGCAAATACCCTGCACATTCTTGTACCGTGGAGAAATGCATCTTCCGACTTTTTAAATAATTGTTGAAAAGGTTTATTATGCTGCTGCTGTTAAAGCTTCGTTTAAAAAAAAAAAAAGATCGGATTCTTTCGGAAACCTAGCAAACCTAAGACAGCGTGTCTTTGCTGTATATACTAGCTATTGAACTATTTTAGGAAGCAGTGAATTGCGGAGGCAGAAGTGGCATATTCGCAATCGCAACCCATTCATATTATTTTTTAAAACCTCGAAAAGCCTTACCTAGGCCCCTTATTTCTTCCTTATTTCTCTAACCCTGAGTGAGGCCTTTCACTCTCCCTCCACTCAACAAATAGGAAGTAATCCATCTGAGGCCTCGGTCTAAAATAAAGCCTTGTGAGTGTTTGGAAGAGGCTACATAATAATAGTGTTGAGAAATGAAAAACCCAGAGTCAGTTATATGTAGATTGTAAAACCAAAAAACCATATTTTTGGAGTCTGAAACCTCAACTGAACAAATATTGTGTTTAGGTTAGGCTAGGCAGAAGCTACTATGTGACGTTAGTAATGAATACATAAATATACAAATTCCAGTCTTGCCGGCTATTAAACGCAGCATAAAAAACTGATTGAGATTTAACCTGGGGTAACAGGTCAAAGTCGGATTAATTTGTGGGTGAGCTGCCATGCCAAAATGCATATAATAATTAATTATAGAAAAAACCTATTGTTTTTGTAACTTTCGGGCGTTTCGGAAAGCTAACCCAACCTTATTAATTGAAGATGACTATGACTGTATCTAATATTACACAGTATTGCCCTTATTCTATTGTGTTTATTTTACGTTTAGCCAATATGATTTTAGCGCATTGAAAAATTATTGTAATTTGTGATCAGTGTTAGGAGTAGGTTTACATAATTGTTGTAAGCAATAGACGGACTGACATGACTGTGGGAATTTGAGATTTTGGGAGCATGTGGTGCTTTATTGGCGCGATTGGGAAAAGAGCCGGGTTTTGTGTCGGCTGAGCACGACTGAGCACTACTGAGGCTGAGCTTTACATAGGAGCAGAGCAGAGTCGGCCGTCAGCTTCTGTCAAGGTGAAGGTGGAAATTAAGTTTTGACTATTTCTTCCGACTGTCAACTGTCGCCTGTCGTGTGTGTATTGGTGGGAAAGATGAGTAAGTCCGACGCAGCGGTTCTTGAGTATCTGCTTACCCAGAATCGTCCCTACTCGGTCAATGACATTGTCCAGAATCTGCACAAGGAGCATGGGAAGGTGGCAGTTCAAAAAGCACTCGAGAAACTAGTCCAGGTACAGTGTACAATCAGCCATTCCCAATCCAGCACTAGTACTCACTTATCAGCAGTAATCAGAATTGATAGATCGAGAGGCACATATGAAATAGTTTGTGTTGTGTACTTAGAGTACAAAACATGGCAAGTCAGCTACGCTAAATTGTTTACAAAAAAGGGTTTGTCCAAGGTGGCTAAACTATTGTTTGGTTGCTGCTGCGCTGTAACAGGTGGGCTCATTTGGCTAAAATCAACAAAAA
>JAQFXY010000311.1:0-35931 GCA_034693865.1 Ceratophysella sigillata
TTACTTGATGGCCGTCATTCGTTTTGTAGTGATTAAATGCGCTGTTAGCAGAAGCCGGAGGCGACGGATTAGCTTGTTAATTATATGTTAGGTAAGGTTTCTTAAATACTTCCTGAAAACCCTTATGGATTTTTGCGAACCAAATACAATTCAAATAAAACAAATCCTTGGCATTTCGGAAAACGCAAAACTCACTAAAAGATATGAAAAAATTGAGAGGCAACGCTGGAGGACCCAAACCGTCTGCCTTACTTCAACTGAAATATTATTGAACTCAGTAAAGCAAATCTGGGAAGTAGTTATTAAATAATAAAGGTAAATATGTTGAAGGCTTGAAAGCGGTATGATAGTATAGTTAATAGGGTTGACTATTTGCATTGCTCTTGAGCAGTCTTGCTGTCAAATGAAATGTCGTATTGCTACAGGGTTTGACTGTTTGTTTTTTTTCAGACGAAGAAGACATGTTTTTGGTGCAAGACTTACTTCTGGGCGGCGATCTGCGTTACCATCTCACACAAAATGTTCAATTTCCACTGGAGGCTGTCAAACTTTATGTGGCGGAAATGGCGTTGGCGCTAGACTATCTTCAGTCGAAACGAATTATCCACAGGTTCAATTTTCTCGTTTCCAATTTCATATAGAGATAGAAAGTAATAGGAAAGCTGATATTGAGGCTGAAGCTCATAGCAAGCACACGTCTGTTTACATCCGTCAGAGATTGCTCACAAAATCTGTCTCCATTGCCCTTTCACTTCTCTCAAAATACGTCCTCAGATTGAGATGACTACAAGTCCGGCTCCTTTCCCCGAATTTCTTTCTAAATCAGCAACAAAATCCGCTCAATCTTCCTCAACGTTATTAGTTCCATGATTGTACATTTCTTTCCGGCTTCCCGTCTACTACGACCCAGTTCTAGTGGAATAGAAAGTGTTGCGTTGGGGGGCTAGTTTGATAAATTGGCTCATGTGTGTGTGTGTCTGTGTGTGTGTGTGCACGGCCACTTGTCGTCTGCCTAAGTAAAATACATTTCTACCATAATATAAAATGAAATGCTTTCCGGGGTGACAACTGAAATCAGGACTTATGTCCATAATGGCCCTTTTCATTACCGAGTATCCCATTACGGCGAAAAAATCCCATCGGCTCGACCAAACAGATTGAAACTCTTACGTTGTGCCTAGCTCTACTTACTCGTGATATTCGGTTTACAAATAGTGAATAAGAATCAGGGATATCCGCATTACATTTTTCGTCTTGTCAAGCTCAAGCTAAATTTCAGGTAGCAGCAAAGCCTAATGGGGATACCGAGTATATTTTCTTAATATCCGTACCGGAAGTGTGTCGCAGGATCCGAAGAATGTAACAGTATCCTGATTTCATTGGTACATTAAATTAAATTAGGCTACAATTAGGTTAGGTTAGTTTTGCAAGGCTATGTTGATTTAAGTTAGGTTGGGTTATGTTAGCTCATGCCGAAACAGTACGAAACCTTTTGCATTCAGATAGTTAATTTAATATTTAATGATAATCATGTCGCTAGGTACAATTGCAAGATTTACATTTCCAACGTGGTCATTCTTGTTCAAACTAAGCACAGTAATAATCGAATAAGTGATCTGTCAAACCTTGGCTGGTGCAGGTTAACAGCAGCGCTCCAAACTTTGACACGTGGTAGTTGGCTTAGAAGGATATTTGGTTTAACGGGTCACTGTTCTGACTAATTTCTTGGCCATGAAGTGTCTCAAAAATGGGATTTGTGTGGAATTCAATGTGAACTTTAGAAAAAAATTCTTTACTTGTAGGCTTGAAGCTATTTATTACACAGGAAAGAAATATCTATAAATGGGCTAAGGAGCGACAATTTTGTGATAAGTGCTTTACTTGATCGTTAAAACAACTATCCATCCAGTGAAGAGTAAAATGAAAAACTGAAACTATTTCAAATGACTTAAAAAATCAAGACAATTTAATTTCTCCGCAAAGTGGAAATACCGATGAGTGGGCTCGCTTTTTCGTGTACCAGCTCAACGCACTTATCCGATTATTATTGTACTCCGGTTTACGCCGGAGGAGGATTTCTGTTTTGCCGCATTAGGAAGCGCCACAATAGAAGCGGCTCAGATGATAGAAGAGAAATAAAATTGAAGCTTATTCCTTGTTATTCGAAGCATTGTTTAAATGGTATTAAATACTCCTGCTGAGAGAAGACCGGGAATTCGGGAGAGAAGCTCCAGAAGATTACTATGTGCTCTGGAGCTTTTCATTTCCCCAATTCTATTTTAGTTTCCATTCATCCTTGAAATAGTCTTCTCGCACTCAGTTCCGCCCTAGTGACGAAGGACAGGATATATAGAGCAGCTCACAGCTAGGTGGCCCAACTATTCACGTAACAGAGAAAGCCTACGGAACGGACTTGCCCCATTTCCCCCATGGATTGTCCTTTTGGAATGCCTGAATGTACATGTGGCTTTTAGAGTACAAACGTTTTGCGTTTTGGCTAGTAGCCGACCAACTTGCTATGAGCAGCTCTGTGGGATTCAAAGTAATTTCACACACTCCTCGTTCTTCACAGGGATGTCAAGCCGGATAATATTTTACTGGACGAGGACGGCCATGCTCATCTCACTGACTTCAATGTTGCGACACGGCTGGAGGAAGGGCATCTCGCCACGTCCTTATCAGGAACCAAACCGTACATGGGTAAGTTCTGTTCCCAATATGCAAAGAGCAGTACACGTGCTGGCCTAAAATATTCAGGAAATTAACAGCAGTACGTATAAGCACTGTTTGAATGAAAAAGGAATATTTGATGTACTTAATAGATAAGCATGACAGAGCTCTTTGAGCCAGCCTGCTGTCCAAGAGCCTTTTGCATTATAACTTTATTTTCAGCTTAAAATTAAGCCGTATGCTTCACTGAACCCCTTGACTCATCAGAACAAAGCTCTGTTCTGTATAGCTCAACCATTTACTATTTGCGTGTTTTACTATCGGATTCCTGTGATCGCATTAGGCAGGTCATAGCCCACGTATCTCGTTAGTGTTAATTTGGCACATGAATCGCAGAATACGGTGACATTTAACATTTTAAACCTCGTGCAAGCTCCATTCACATCAATAGGAAAGCATCTAGTACTTATCGCGCATCCTACAACCCCAGCTCCTTCCCAAGTCATCTGAGCTGCAACTTACCCCGGGAATCGCCTGTTATTTAGTTCCTAGCACATATGTTTTTTCGAATTCTACTCCTAAACATGCACCCAGAATTGGAGCTAATGTGAGCAAAGCAAAACCTAGACAGACGCATACGCAGAACAATGAGCTCATTATAGACTAAGATGTGATAACATTGGGAATAACGTGATTTGAACTAGGAGAGTTCTAGAGTAGGACATGTGCTCGAGTTCATTCATTCATGCTTTCATTTCCTGCAAAATGTAGGAAAGCGGAAGAAGTGGTGAAGCAGTGGAGAAGTGAGGAGAGTGCGTGGTGAGAAGTGGAGAGACATAAAGTGTGCTAGAGAATAGTTGAAAGAGTTGTAATTAGGAGGAAAAATAAACATGAGTTTCAAGTTTCAAAAGCTGAGGGAAAGGAAATTGCGGTTTAGTCCAACTGGAGGCAAGTGAGGTTGGGGAACTTTCTCTTTTCACAAGTACCTCTGACTGCCCAATCGCTTCCCTCCGCCTTCCTTCTCGTCCTCATTTTGGGCTGCAAGCAATAATATGTCATTATAGCCATGAGCTAGATTCTGCTCTAGAGCTCCACAGTAAACAGAATCAAAACAGAACAGAGCAGCGGTTAAAATTTAGTTCAAATGACAGAACTCGATCCAACTCATGCAGAATCATAAGCCAGAGGCGAAGGACGACTTGAGACAATCCAAGTGCCACAACAATATGGAACAAATAAACACAGCCAAACCGCAATAAGAGCCCTATGATCAAAAGAGCTAAAGTAATATAAGCCAAAATTGTAAGATCCAAATAATAGCCAATGCTATTCAAGTAAAACTCAGGAGGCGATGATGAACAAACGTCAAGGTTAAGTTGGGATTTGAGAAAAGGTTCAGGATGTTTTATTCTATGTAGTTACCTTAATGTTAGGCTCTCGCGTAAGCCAAAGAGTTAGTTTCCAATAGGTGTTTACCGTGGATGGTTACCAACTTTCTCCTTGAATGTTTACCCTGAATATTTACCAACGTTTCCCACTGAGGTTTACCAAGGACATTTACCAGCTTTTCCCACGGGGGTTTACCAAGAGCATTTACCAGCCTTTCCAATGGGTGTTCACTAATTTTCTCCATAGGTGTTTCCCATGTGAATTTACCAACTTCCTCCATGGATGTGTACCGCTTGCCTTGCTCACGTACTCGAACAAACTCTTATTATCTGGGTCTTAATTTTGAATCTTATGGCAAGGCACCAGCAGCCGGTAGATACGACGTAGATATACATATATAGGAGAATAATAAAGCCCATATTGTATGTACTGATCTGAATGTTGTATTCATAGCTCCGGAAGTCTATGCTTGTGCTGGAGAAGATGGACATGGTTATGATGTCTCAATCGATTGGTGGTCATTAGGTGAGTCAGAGTCTCTTCTGCCACATACTGTGTACAGTGTACTGTTTGAAGCCATTAACGGCATTGTTTACTAGGTGTGGTCGCCTATGAGCTGAGCACAGGGCGTCGGCCCTTCGACATCCACTCTCAGACCTCTAACAAGGATATTCGGCTACTTTTTCTAAGGAATCAAGAATGGCCAGCCACATGGCCTCCGGACTTTGTTTATCTTGTTAGCAAGGTAAGGCGTCGACAGACAAGAACATACCTTTCCTTGTTCTTCTTTCCAACATAATAATGGATGGGCTGGGCATATACGTTCCTGGAATCCTACTCATATTATTTACATGCTTATTTAATATTGAGCCGCCCCATCGAGATATTCATCAGTCTTTCCATTCTCCGATCTCATACGTTTTCATTAGGGTGTCATAGCACGCGAGCCCACTTCGTGCTTTCGCTTCAAGAGAAAGAATCTAGTACAAGCTACGTAGAAATCAGCTCAAAGCACTGAATCTGAGAGAGAAACAAATGGACGAAATTCATGCATGCTTGTTGTACACAAATTGCAGAATTAATGAGCCGGTTGCTGTGGTTATGTACACTTATGTGGTTATGATAGGTTAGAAACAAAACTGCAATGATTTATTTTTGCATCATGCAGCTATATTCTTATGGCATACGCTGTTTTATTATGAAGCTAAGGGTTGCTTACCAAACTTCAAGATCGAACTCAAACATCCTTGAGTTTAATCAGCTAAATGTATTTTCTGTGTTTTTATCTGTACGTATCCTGTTTTGAAGTTAGGTAAACACCACTAAGCTTCAAGGGGAAGCATTGTGTTTCTCATAGCAACTGAAGTAGAAATGAATTATTAAACTTGAACATGTTTACCTAACCTATAACACGCAAAGTAACGAGCTTAATAATTCTGCAGTGCAAGTACGTATAAAATTCAGTCAATTGACCCGAGTTCATTCCTAAGTTCACTGTTTTCCGTAGATTCGTTTATTGCTAGTGCATATTTATATAGATTTAGACACACAAAGGGATTACATTAACCTCGTTATTAACACAGATGTAATAGGATTCAGGACACAGGATAGCAGAGATGCTCAGCTCGTTATGAAATTCTGTTTTACTCCACACGCCAAAGCTCGACTCTGGTAGACGATTACTTTTAAATTGCAAAGTTCGAAATGACAAAATCCTGGGTTTAGTGCTGCATATGAGAACTGGAGTCGGGGTTAGCGGGCTTTTCCAGTCTAGGTTACCTTGGGAGCTTAGCAGCAGAGGCAGTATATTATATCCTCTCAAAGTGAATTAATTTGTAGGTGGATATAATTTCCAGCACCTGGGATTTTTGCCATACCCTTAATAATCGGCTGATGAATGAATCATTTTGTCAAGGCAAATTCCAGGAATCTTGGTCGCTCATACATTCCTATCGTTACGCCAATATCAATCAAACTAATGGCATATTCTGCTCCATTCAAATCATTAGTATGACTACTGTCAAAAGCCTTATGGCTTCACATCGTTATTAATAGGTAGCATTGAAAATACATGCATTTGCACGAAACAATTTGCTATTTCTCTTTTATGTTTTCTCTCATGAAAAATAATGATTCTGCCTTTCATCCAACGCTTTTCTACGCTCCTGGCATTATACACTGCAACGGCAGAGGCAGATCACAAGTGCTGGCATGCCAAAAGCCTATTTTCCTCCGTACAAATTAGTTGGAAATAACTCATTTCGACAAGTTTGTGGCACGCTAAATAATGTATTAGGTTATCATGATAATGGAATCGATGAAATTCTATATACTGTTGTTCATGGCCAACGCAAAATTCCTAAATAAATCATTAAGCGTAATAATTGTGACGGAATTTCATATTCTACAATCCATGCTGAAATGTTCTAGGCCGGAAGCATAAAATAGCACTTGGAATTGGAATTCATGTGTGAAACGTGAAGTTATGTGTAAGCAACCTGTAACATATTGTGTTCAGTGCAACATACCGTTCAGAAAACGCTTGGTTCAACTAGGATTTCCGTTTCCCATTGGAACTGTGTAGACATGGCGTGAGTCAATGGAGTCTCTTGGCTGCGAGAGGACAAGATGCATAATGTCTAAATTGGAGAAGATCCGAACGTAGTTTCCATAACTTTCTGCATAGTAATGGTGTCAATTTCATGTCTCCAGAGAATTTTGTCAGGCAAATTGAGGACAGAATGACAACTTGCCTCTTGGCTAGTTACTTACACAGTTTAGATACGCATCCCTCTGTATCTACTTGTGTATCTTGTACGAGGGCCATGTCAAAAGTTTCAGTTCATTTTTCATAATTTATTTAATTTGATAAATTACATCATCGAATAAAGGCAAAGCCGGAAATGTCATGATTGATAAAGGAATTACTAGAAAATTTTCTTATAAACCAATATCTATAGTCCAGCTTTCTTCGCAAAATGTCATACAGGCACCGTAGATTTATAAGGAAAAGGAGACTGTTCACTCAAGCTTCATGAACTTTAAAGTAATAATACCTTACCCTGGACCAGCAAGTTATTTATAAGGTAAATAGTTTAGAAGTGGACCTTACAATTTTGCTAATGTCAAACCGTAGAATAAACGTGAATCAATCTATCAGGGCAACAAAGGTGGGAAAAGATTTTCAAGATCAAAGGATGTAGATGTTCGTTTCATTTTAACTCTTAAATTATACCAAAAATATATATTTAATATGAAAATTTTGACATGACCCTTTTATGTATACAAATAGCCCGGAGTCATGTGCTGCAGTGGTAACTCTGTCAAGTTTGGGCGTAATGGAAAGTTCAATTTCTTCTTCGTCTGGGCATTTGGGTAGTGGCTGAGATGGAAGAGCATCTCTCGCTTGCCCCTGGCCACCCATAAACGCCCCTGTCGACTCTAATAACATGATGTTGGCTACAATGTTCCTCTTTATTACATTCCCATCCAGTTGCTCTGCACGAATCCCGCTAAACGTTTACGAACTCTGAGCGAGCTTAAAGGACTGGCAGTGATGCAGAAGATCGACTGGGTGGCTGTGTATGAAAAGAATGTGGTCCCGCTCTTCACTCCGCCGGTAAGATCAAACCAGAGAGTTCATTACTTATCAAACTCACTTTCTCTCTTCCTTTCCATTCAGAGTCTGGAACCAACACAGTTCTACCAAAAAGTTTCATGTAAAACTGTCATCGATAAACTTTATTTACAAAACATTGACATTCGAAAATACTATTTCCAAAAAATTTCCCTCCAAGTGCCCATTAAAATACTTTGGACAAACCTAACCTAACACACCTTAAACTAACCTAAAGACTAAAAGTTGAATGCAAGAGCGCGATATCTAGCCTAGCTGGACTTAGCTGAGCGTAATCTAACCACAATTTACAGCAGGAGGTCAAATGCTAAAAATATAATTTCTCTAGAGAATTTTTTCTGGGGCACTTTTGTGAGTACGTACCGTATTTTCGGAAGATTTAAGGCTAAGCGTAGGCGTATATTGCCTGGGGACGGAAGACAGAAAGCAGATGAACCCAAGCGCCAGAGGAATTGATTGCCGTGAGAGACGAGTGCTTTATAAGGCTGACAAATTACTAAGTATGTGCAATGTACAATTCCTGAAAGGTGAAAGGCGCACACTAAAAAGTAATGTACTCTTAACAATATGACGTAATAAAAGGGCGGACACGTTCTTTATCCATCCTGAACTCAAGAACATATTGTCAGGAATCGACCCAACAAAAGTTTCTGTTCAGAGTTGAATGGAATTGTAAGGAATTGTCATGAATACAGAGGTCAGAATTCAGACTGAATAAAGTTTATTGTGATTTCTCTGTGTTAATAATCTCCTCCAATTTCCGTCTTTCAAGCACTCAGGCCTCTGAGGGGCTTGGGCTTTGCTGAATATTAGTTCGCTTGGCGTTAAGTCCTTGGGCGTTGGGGGAAATCAAAGAAGGAAGCGCTAGAGACTGAGGAAAATCTGGAAATGATTTGAAAAAGTATCAATTTGAGATCCAAGGCTTTGCCTCTCTTCTTTTTTTCCCATTTGCCTTCCTGCAGATGTTGGGCCTGAGCTTTGTTTTATCAAATCAGCTTCATTAAAGTAATGACTTGCCTTTTCTTTCATCTTCTCTCCTCTGTTTGTACATCAACTGAGGCACCTTCAGTCCACATTCGTCTAACCAATAAAATTACCCTCCCCAACAACGTACATAGCCAAAAGTTTTATTTTGACCTGTTAATTTTAAACCGTAAATTATGGTCAATTGACGTTCAGCTAGGCTAGGTTAGGTAGATATTGTGCCATTGGTTTGAATTTTCTATAGCAAAATTTGGTTAGGTTCGCCCAAATTGGTTTATTTGGACAAACTTTTTTGAGTAAACTTTCTGCGATGAAACGTTGTCGATGAATATTTTGGAAGGAAACTTAATTATGGTGTAGAACTCAAAAGTTCGCAGTTGAGTCTGACTCGGCCTCTTTTTCTTGTAATGACAATTGACAGAGAGGACATCTGAACTGTGATCCCACTTTTGAGCTAGAAGAAATGATTGTGGAGTCCAAACCACTTCATAAGAAGAAGAAGCGGCTGGCCAAGCAACGCTCCCTTCGAGAATTCCAGTCTTCTTCCGCTGAGCAGGTATTGGTACGTTCCGCTCCCTTAATGAGATAGGGAAATTCTGACGAAGCACATCCACCACCACTTTCTCACTGCTTCAAGTCTCTAATTGGAAGCCTTGCTCTCCTTCCTGCCCTTCCACTTTCCATTTCTGCTCATTGGCACAAACCTCTGGGGATCTTGCTCCGCCACTCAAGTCCTCTTTCATTTACTCCTATTCTAGACGGATTTCAACCTCAGGCACAAACTCAAATGGAGTCTAGAACTGCCCAGGCTCCAAGTACTCATCTAATGCCTTTCAGTCCACACAATTCTCTTATCTCTTACATAAATGTCAAAAGTAAGCATTAATGAAATTAGTGTTATGCAGTGGTGCCCAAAGCAAAAGGGCCGTGGAGTGGAATGGAAGGACGTTTGTAGACCAGAAGGGTCTTATGGGATGACCCTGTCCGTCCGTCACGTTTTTTGTCTGATCCTATCTACCTATGTACGTACCTATGCGAGTAATTAGAGGGGGGTGCATTTCGTAGAATCGCGCAATTTAAACTGGTAATGGTAATATAGGAAGCGAAAATAAACTCACTATAAAAACAGCTAAACAGGTATCGATTTTCTCAAGAAACCAAGTTTGTCAATATCTATTTGGGTACAGGTACTTTTCTGCTTCACTCGAATGAAATAATTTCTGCATAACTTTATTAAAATAATTCAATAAAATTTATTAAGTGCCTATGTTAAGTGGTATCATAAGAACCTTTCTGCTTCTCGAATTCAATTTAACGTGCGTCAAATTATATTTTTAAGCTAAGTATAACTAATATAGAGATTTAAAGCTAAAGTCGCGACTCGCGACCCTGTAATTTTCGTTGGATTTCGCAGTGTGTGATTTCGTTGGATTGGATTTAGCAGTGTAAAGAAATCAGCCATGTTTGAACATACCCCCGTATCGTACCGTCTACAAAACCCTTGTGGGTCCGTGCTGCCGAATGCATTTTTTAAAAAACTTTGCGACCTCCAATACAATATACTTATACATACATATTTATAGAGTTTGACCTTCATTACATTCAGTTCTCAGTTCTACAAATAGGTAATTTGTATTCGCAGATATGGAAAGAATACATTATTCATATGTTGGCTGCTAAAATAAGTTCACCCAAACTTGACGCAGTTACTTATGTGTTGTACGTTTTTCCTGAATTAACATCCTCCAAGCCAAATTGTAATTGACAATTACAGGCAAATGGCTTGTAATTGTGGATAGTACTATGGTTGACCTTGAAACGGCCAACACATGACATTTGAACTGAATGTGGCAATTGGAGTTTGGAAACTCACAAAAGTCTTCTCAGATCACCGCCTCGCTCTGAGCATATTTGTACAAAATTGGTTTCTGAGCTGAAACACCCGATGATAGCTACAGACGAAGGTTGCGACAACTCATAGCGCACAATTCATAACTGCTATGATTCATACCGCACAACTCATGCCGCACAATTCATACCTGCTGTGATTCATACCGCACAACTCATACCGGGGATAATTCATACCAGTGTTTTTACATACCGGGGACTTTAAAAAACACCGGTTACGAATTATCCCCGGTATGAATTCTAGCAGGTATGAATTGTGCGGTATGAATCGTCGCAACACGGCTACAGACGATTAAGTATTGTGCTAATAATATAGAAAAATAACTCAGAATTTTAATGACACGAGGCAGTCACGCGGAGGGAAGATAGTAATGACATGGAGTGATTATGTTACAGTATTATTATTACTTACTGCATATAGCAATTAAGGTAGATTATACTTCAGACCATTATTAGATATAGCATCAGCTCAGTAAATGTACGGATGTGGTTCTCAAGCCTGGATAAATATTGCACGTATTGCTTGAACGAAACCGTGCATGCGGAGGTGTGGGACGAAGTTGAACGAAGTTTGGTTCAATGGAATGGCCGTGAGAATTAGAAAAGGAGAAACACATTACTTTTCCCATTACTCTTTCCAAAATATTCAGCATCAAAGGGATCCGATTAACTTTCTCCGGCCACGAGAGAAAACAGTTCACGTTTCCCAGCGCCTTCTCGCAGCCAATTTCCACAACTGAGTCTTCAGTATGAAACGAGCTGGCTTAGCTGGCGAGAGATGACAGGAGGAGTAGCTGTGCTTTCACCACGTCCAACTTTACATTTCCCTGCTTTTCTCCCACTTTCGTTTTCTGTTTTTAGAGACGAAGTAAGAAACGTGCCCTGCACTCATGAAGAAAGTTAGCAATTTACACAGAACCTAACCTAACTAGACTAGAAATGAAACTAGGTTTTCAATGGGTGCTTACCGTGGGTATTTACTGTATATTACCTGTCTCTCTGCGTGACTACCGTGAAGGACCTGTCCCTTATTATGAACGTCTGTCCAACTCCAACTCAACATCAACGCATATAGCAAACGCTACAGTAGGCCAAGAGACTACTGCGGAGGTCAAAAGGGATGTCTACAAATTTCCATTTAAATTCTATAACAACTTATTTAAAGTTTTTATCATTTGCCTCTATAAAAACTACGTAGCTCGGTTACAAGTTCTCGTGAATCCCAAACTATTTGCTCTCCGCATTCCAATCTAATTGAGACAACATGTTCCTAAACTATTTAATTTCAACTCTATAACAAGGTACTTATCGGTATTTAGTGGCAGAAAATATATGCACATGGTCCCCGGCAGACACAGAAAAACAACCTGAAGTCGTTGTTTAGCAAATGAATTTACCAAACTCTCCGGGCTGTTTGTTTAATTTTAAATTACCATTTCTTGAATATTTGTTGAATTTTAAATTTTTTAAATGCTTAAGATGCATAATAATAAATTTCAAATGCAAAATGTTGACTCGTTTGAGTGAGCTAAGTTGTCTCTTCTGATGTGCATTTGTAAGTGCTTGAATGAGTGTAGAATACTTGCATAACTCAGTATGCAATATCGCGAGTTAAGCTAACTATTTATATTTTTCGTTTTTTCAGGAATTTACATTGGATCCGGTTGTTGAAGAATTCACAACTTTTAACCGACACAAAGACATTGAGCGTCAGCAGCGTGAGCGAAAGGAAATGGAGTGGGAAGAAGAATTGCTCCGTGCAATGGAAGCCTCCGGCTTGCCCTCCGCCTCAACCTCGGCGACCCGAGAACTCCGCCTGTCGGACTCTCAACTCGAATCTGACTCATCAAGTCCAAGTACTTCTGGACGGAAAACGGGCCCTTCGTCCAGCTCCAAGGAGCTTGAGCCTGACGAGGATCCAGAGACGGAAGAAGGAAGCACAGACATGGAGAACAAGAAGTTGGCTTGGGCCAAGAACCGCTCTGCCACAGTACCAGAGGGAGCCCAAGTCTGGACCAAGACTCAGAAGCCTTGAATCAGCGTCACGCACATTAAGGGCATTTGGGTTGACCAACTCTTTAGTGTATAGCAAAGAACGTTGAGGCAGATATTCGAATAATTTAACTGTGTTGGATCTGAATCTGACATATCGATCTAGTCCTTGTTATCACCAAATTGCAGTCCTCACCAGCGCTTCTACGACTGTAGCCATATCTCCCGCTAAATAAAGTCCGACACGAAGTGACGTGCCACCGCGTTGTGATTTAGATATGCGGTATAAACTTCTGAGCAAACTGTGCATAATTATACGTAAATAGGAAATATCCGCCACAAATTGAATTTTATACGAGGGTCGTTCCAATTATATTTGCCTAACTTTGACAGTCTTTGTTAATAATCTTAAGAATATGAAAACCACAAGCCATTGCTGTGAATTGATAGAAGTTAAGTTTGAAAAGTATCAGGCAGGAATATGTAAAAATCAATTTTTATTGAACTTCTTGTGTCGGAGCCATGGATTCAAAAAGTAAAAACTGAAGCGACTTTTAGCTGCTTAGGAGAATTTAAATTCGAACAGTCTTCTCCCTAGTGTTTTAAAAAGCCAAATTGGCACTGAGTAAGATACCTATGATCAAAAGCATTTGCTTAACACAAAGGGGTGTATTTTCTGGACAAATGTCGCATAAACAACAGGACGATTTTGCTTATGGCAACTGAAGCAGTGAAATTCAAGGTGTTATTCCCGACTTCAAGTTTTTCTAACTCGGCGGTTGATGAATCCATCAAACTCACACACCGACCTTGTGTTTCCAAATCTTAAGAAAAACACTCATACTCCTCGAACATTGAAGTTATAAAATCATCTTTGAATGGTTCAAGAACAATCCGAATTTCTCGACTTATTGAAAAAAAAACTGAAGATCTGATGGGTAAAATGTAATCAGATCAACAATCTCTCGTGGAAAAGTAGAGGCTTGTAACTTGTAAGTAAAATCTACATATGAGTTCAACAATGTCGGCAAATATTTTTGGAATGACCCTCATATCCTCTCGTGAACCTGTGTGACCTGCTTTTAGACTTTCAACCAAACGTTAGGGTTGAATTACATAATATCGCCAACGCGGGTAACACCGCTGCACAAAGTTAGTTAACACCAATTGAGAATTCGGTTTTTGGCTGTTCAGAAGAACCTAACTGAACTTAATTAGAATCAATGAAATTGTTTTCCTATGGGTGTTAACAATGGATGCTTACGATTTTTCTTCACTGCTGTATGCCGCCGCGTGAGCCTAAGTTCCGTACTTCAACCAGAATTAGTTATGAAAATACATGGAAATACATTAGATCTATCATATCTAATTTAGCTCCAACATTAAAGTGGCATTTCGGGTCACGTGTGGAAATGTCATGACTTTTGTCCAAATATCCTGTCACAAATTATTTCTCAAATCTAATTTTACAAAAAAATAAGGATGATAATTAAATTTTCGTGTTAATCTTGCGATTGTGTTATGCACAAAGGGAACAATAAGAATTTAAAGCAGGATAGAGTGTCAATAAGGTTTTAATGTTTCTTTATGTCGCATTTCTTTTCTCCATCCGTTGCCCGAATTCAACCGAGAAATTAATTCTACACGGGTTGAAAGTCAGACTAAATTAGTTTATGCCATCGGATTAAGAATGTGAGTCTAACATATAATAGGATTAGAATTAGCTCCTTACGGTGCTTATGATGTTAGAGGTATTTTCATGGAACGCCCGGTTATTTAGTGTGAATGCATTCCCTTCAGAACGTTGAATAGGCTGTACCCTAATTGTTGGGAAATAGAATGTATACGATGCATGGCGAATGGGGAGTTCATTGAAGAAATGCTATACAGTATTTCAGTGCACTCTATAATTGGATGTGCCAATTCCATTACGAGGATTCGGAAGTGTTTGATCTAATGAAGCATAATAAGTTGTGAATGTATTTTTGTATTTACGAAAGGCACACAGAAACATCCAATTCTGAACTGAATGTATTTCTTATTTCATGATAAATATTTACGAGTACATAAGGTATTTAAGGAAACTCGCTGTAGTACCCAAGTGTATTGGTTTTTGGTTACAAGATTATCCGAATATTAAATATAATGTGAACTATGGATCTAAGTCGTGTTATCTTATAATCGCATTGTACTAATTATTAAATTTATATTCAGTTTCAAGCTTATAGCTGCTCCGATTAAAAATATTCTGTATAAGGAAATAGTTAATTCGATTTGATGTAAACTGAAGGGATTTAATAGAATTTATTGTACCTATACATAGAATTAAAATGCACAATGCAAGATCGTACTACGGTTCCATAATGTGAGCAAGTATATTGGACATGGACGTCCCAGTTTCATTCAGACCATTCAGTTTTACATAATTTAGCAAGATATAATGATTGGTTTAACTTAGGAAGGAAATTGTACATTGCTAGCAACTAGGCTTCTTTACTACAGTATAAGATAGACGTGATGCAGGTTTCTGTAAAGCATGGAAGGTACATGACAAGCAAAACTGATGTTCAGGAAATTACATTCAATTAAATACGAAGGAACTCGTCAATTTTTGATAGGTTTCTTTGTATTTACAGTAAATCCATACTTTGTATGTCCAATCAACTATTCATCGCATCTAATTTGAGCATCTTGTCGTAGTATTGGCGGAATCATCGGGCTTGCACGCATACATGTTCTACTAAATATTACCTGAATGCTCTGACAGTTTTACTTAAACTCCTCGATTCTGCAGCAGCATTCTTTCTTTGGTAAGAGTAAGCTGGCTCGAGCATTGTATAACATGAATCCTATCTAGATTGGTGGCATGGCTTGTGACTCAAGAGGTATGTAACACTTTCGTCACTTAAGATGAAAAATGAAGTAACTCATTCTGGCCAAAAACTCCCCAATGGACGTGGCGTGGATATTTTATACAGTTGTCTAAATTACTGATAGATCCTGGAAATTTATGTTGGCTAATGGTCGCACATTGCCTTTGGCTTTGATTGTTGTATTGTTGTAAGGACCAGTGTTGGTTCATTTGGAATGTGAAATGTAGCATTTAGATAATGCATAATTTCTGACTGTATTCGGTTCAAGTAGTTCACTGAGTGAGTAACTAAATATTTACTTCACGTTTTGAGGAATTATACAAATAGAAATGGTTTAATAAAATGTGAACTATAACAATTGATTGGTGAATGGACTGAAAGGGGAATATTCACATGAATTAATTTATTCCGATTTAATTTCATTCCAAATTCGAAGTAATTGTCAATTGCGTTCTGGCTTGTTGACAGTACATGGCGTGCTGAGAAGCCGATTCTCTCTCTGTCAACACTAAATACAGGCTAATATTTACTTTAGTAGCCTCACTAGAGTCATTGAAGAGAATTTGTTGGGATTGCGACATTTTGTGAGGAACCCTTATGGAGCTCACGGGGAGATTCTGTTGATGTTGACACAACCACCGCGAGTGAAAGTGGGAAGGAAAGAGCTAACCAGATTCTCTCTGTCCCAATCGTCGAGTCTCTTCATCTGAAAATACAATTTTATGACATGCATGGCCTGATATGATTGGATCAATAAGGATAAGACGAGGCTTTCCGCAGGTTGGAGAAACTGCGTATAAAACTCGGGACTCTATAAATATTTAGTGTAAAGCGTGGTCATTGGAGATAACCCTTCATGTCTCAAATCCTGATATGCACTTCTCCCGTCCTTGCCACTTTCAATCTTGCTGCTACGCAAACTTGTTGAGCCTGTCCTTGGCATGCAACACCTTGGGCCTCGGCGAAAACCCAACTGGCAAAATTTTGAGTACAAAAATTGCAGATGAAAAATACCTACCTGTTATCTTTCTAGGATTTCTTTATTACCAATTTTGTAACCGAAACCGCATGCATAAATAACTTATATATATTATATCTGTAATTTACACAAATGCTTTTTCAAACTTGACGAATCAAGCGAACATAAGAATGCGTAAAATATAACTCAAGAAGGCTGTTTACATTTAAAAATCATGTAAACTTTCTTTGCCAAGTTTTGAAACTCCACTTGTCTCAATTTTTGCTAATCGAGTTTTTGCCTATCTAGCCCAGGATCCGCACCACCTTACATCACATATTGAACAAAAAGCACTTGACTAGTCTTTACAGCTTACTATTTCTATTTTCCGGTTCGTAGTAGGAAAACAAAATACATTATGAAGGATATGCTTAGAAATATTGAAGTACGGGGTTCATAGGCAAAGAAAATACCGCATTACAAGATATACCTAGATGGAATTTCCTACACTTCTTAGTGGAATTAATTTCTTGGTAATTTTGGCCTGATTCTGATTTACTGCATCTCTGTGCTCAATTACAGTAAATCAATAATTAAAAATCCACAAGCATAGAAAAATAGGTCTGTGTTCAAAGTTCTTGAGATTGAGTCACGGAAATAATACGATCCTATCAGTAACAAATAAATTACGAAAAAAGCTTAAAAATTACAATAACTTTAATCAAATATTTACTCTAATCTCATCTATCGATTACTCGATTACATCAATTCATCACTCACATTCATTAAATTAACAGCTTCTCGAACACCAAAAATACTCAAAGCTGAAACTCTGGGAAACGACAATCGAGTTGCGTATTTCATAAATTCTGAATAATGTATTGTTTTTCAATTATATGAGGTTCCCAGGCATGTAGAATTACATTGCTTTCATGAAGCAGATAACCAAAGTTCTTCCTAATTAGAACTTAAGCTAACAATGTTTTGCTTGGAACGAAATGTAGAGTGGGAATTGCGATTTATTACACATTACACTTACCCTGCAGTAGACATGTTACATAAAGCAAAACGAGATAAACAAAGTTACTCAAGCGATTATTGGTCTGTGATTTAGAGAACGGAGAAGTAGCAAATTCAGCTTCATTTCGTATTTTCTCATGCGTTGTGTCCATTGGGATTCGGTAGTGAATACACCTGATGAATACATTGCAATTTTCACGTTAAACTAAATCGCTGACAAGCTCTTCTGTACATCCAACGGAGCACGGAAGTTAGAATTTCCCGAAAAGCCTGTGGGAAGGAAGTGAGGAAGCATGAATATTTTAATGGGAAGTGTCCACATTGGAATGGAGAGGAAAGGCGAGAAGTTTGGACGAGACTGGCTTATCGCGCTCTAATCCCGTGTCAACAATGGGATGGATTCTAAGTATTTTGTATTAGACGTGCATGGGAGCGTGATTGAAGGTCCATTATTTGTTTCTCATTTGAAATGTGGAGCGGAGGAGGGAATGGAGAATGTTTGTAGTTTGGATGTAAGAAGATTACGTGGAATGGGGAATCTTAAGGTGGTTCCTTCCCGCTTTTCGCTCTGCTTGACACACTTTGTGGCTGGAATATTAGGCCTAAGCTCGGATCCAACTCATCATTTCCGTTTAGACCAGCGGATCCTTATATGATGAGCTATAACGAGCTATATATGTCACGTTTATTACGACAGACCAGGATTATTTAGCTCAAATATCTTAAGCTTGTTAGAACGCTCTCATGGGATTTTGTTTGTACAGTGGTGCTTACGGCGCAGCCCAGGGCTCTTGTTTGGTTGCATCGTTTCACCGTTTCGTGTATTAGTATGTAATATACGCTGGAGATTATTACGTAGATCTTGCTTGCAAAATGCCACAATTTATAAGCGTGTTTTGTCCTTGTTTCTCTAGTGCCAATGGGTTTACGGACGTTTCGCCTTGACCGGTTCGCCTTGTGGACGTTTCGCCTTGTGTGTATTTCCCTATGTTGACACCATGTTGACACCTCTAACTGTGTATTTCTCTATGCTGACACCGCTAACTGTGTGTTTCCCTGTTGAAACCATGTTGACACCGCTAGCTGTGTATTTCCCTATGATGACACCTCTAACTTTATATTTCCCTATGTTGACACCATGTTGACACCGCTAACTATGTATTTTCCTATGTTGACACCATGTTCACACGGCTATCTATGCATTTCCATATGTTGACACAGTACACAGTTACCGGTGTCAAGATGGTGTCAACATATGGAAATGCACAGTTAGCGGTGTCAACAGAGAATATCACAGCGGTGTCAAAATAGGGAAATGCACAGTTAGCGGTGTCAACATGGTGTCAACAACATATGGAAATGCATAGTTAGCGGTGTCAACATGGTGTCAACATAGAGAAATATAGAGTTAGAGGTATCAACATGGTGTTGACATAGAGAAATATAGAGTTAGAGGTATCAACATGGTGTGAACATAGGGGAATACAGACAAGGCAAAACGTCCCAAGGCGAAACGGTCAAGGCGAAACGTCCGGATACCAAGCTTTTAGTGGAACATGGAAAACATGGCGATTACGGAAACCCAAGAAATAGTTTCTGTGAGATGAAACGCCTTCGCCGATCGCCGTGAGCACTACTGTTCATCTACTGGCATTCCATGTACCTCATTGTATTATGTATTTTGAAAAACAAAAAGCGTGAAACAAAAAAGCAAAAATATAAACTATTCGTCGATTTGAAGTGTTCTATGCGCTGCATTGCATGACGTGGTTATCCGTATGCTCCCATACTGCCGTCCACAGGCATATTGGCGGATTCAGTCAGAAGTAAGAACCGCTTTAGTGCATCTATCCCGAACCAATCTCCCTCCAAGCATCTCCATCTCCACCGCCTTGCTCCTGTTCAGAAAGTGATCCTGAAATTACTGGACTCCTCGTGTTCATGGCTCTCATTCGGCTAGAAGGAGCGGAAGCACGCTCTTCACGTCTCCCTAACTTGTGGATTCACTTGATTTAGCACTTAAGCATCCCGTAATTGACATATCCAGCCACCGCACGAACCCATCCCAAATATCAAGTTATTTTTATTCAGAGCGAAAGGTAGAGAGACTACATAGACTAGAGTAATGGATTTAGTACATCTCTTATCTGTGTTAGGCGAGGTTGGAGGTTCTTCTAAGAGGTTTGGAGAGGATGCTGTGGAAGGAACAATATCACTTCACTCCTACACAATAATCAATCATGTCACGCACTTGGAACAAGTGGAGAGATCGCATTCAAATTGGAGGGTCTTGCTGAGATTGATGGAAGTGCCGCACTTTCCGCATCTCAGCCGTCAACAAGACGCTCCTTGTCCGCCGACACCAAGAGCCTCTTCCCATCCGCTCAAAGCACTGGGGCGCTCTTCATGAAACTCGGCTGAAGCTGGGATGAGCGATGAGCGGAAGGGGAAAAATAAAAACAATAGGACGGCTTTTCACTTTCAACCAAGTCGTAGAGACGGGAGGGAGCTGGAAGGTGCGGTTTCACTGCGGCGAAAAGCATTAGGGCGAAACTCTTTTATTCCCGCTACGGGAAATTATTTACTGTCTTGGGATGCGGTGTTGCCAGACTGATGCTAAGCTACACTCATATTTGACAACATTGTTTCAGTTTACATGCACCTTCAAGTATTCACAACCATATAGTAAAAAAACGTATTGGGCGAAAGTACTGGAGTTAAACACAATATTACAGCTTATATCTAGAAAATGTTTAACTAAATCTAATCCTTGGTACCACGGTATAGTATCAGTTACACTACAACATCCGCACAACGTATAATCCACATGTTCCCCGTATTTGAATTCCCCTGACAACTCAGCTGGCAACACTGCAAGCCATTTTGGCAGAGTGAAAGGGCTTTTGAACATACTGCGGCGGGTCTAATTTTACTTTCGCCGTAATGCAGTTCGCCGAACTGGGAGGACACCGACTGGGCTTGCCATGTTGGCGTAATGCATTGTTTTCCTTCCTTGCCTGGGAACAGAGTCGAGCCAAGTGCAAATAGAGATCTCATTCCGCCGCTCTGTCTCTATTTACCCTCCGTCGAGTCAGTCGAGAACCCACTCATATCTTATTCAATTAAAATGCTAATGCCAAATACGTTCCAGTGACCTGGCCACAAGAGAAGTTGCAGGAGAGGAGCACGGGCGGGCTGGGCTCGGATCCAGCAGTTATTCTCGAACCAGACTCAGGAACGCGGCTTGACGAGAGGCCATGGCAGAGGTTTAAGCAGGAGCTAGTTCGGGTGACACTGGGCTTGGTTGGGGGAAAGCTACGGATTTTCATCACGATATCCTTGTTTAACAACAAAATTATATAATTTCCCCACTTCATTTGCTTCTCCTTCCGTCATTTGTTTTTGCAATGTTTCCATATTTTGTAATAAAACACGTTTTGTCACATTTTCCGCCTCAGAGGTAGCCTGACTGGACCGACAGACGGGGAAAACGATTGTATTCCAAACATTATCTTTTTTGTACGATCAAATCAACAATATCCAGTTCTGATTTGCTTCTTGTGTCTCTCCTCGAGGTTATTCACTTGCTTCCTCTCAATTGGGACTGTGAGGTTATGGAGATTCTTGGAGGAGGAGAGAGGAAGCTGGAGAGGGGCTCTTGCTGGACCTTGGGGAGCCTGGCTGGACCAAGAGCCGTTGGAGCCTCTGCTGTTGTGTCTGGAGAGCGGGACTGGAAGGTGGCATGAATGAATGATGTGTGAGTGGCGGAGAGAGTGTGTTGAGATTAAAGTTTGAGATGTGGAGCGAGCTAGAGTAGTAGGGCCGGAATGAGAGAGTTAAAGTTTAATGGTGTCTATTAGGGCTGGATGTCACTAGGATTGTGGAGCGTGGCTGGGCCTTGAACTGAATCTCAATTACATCCATATTGATGACATCTAATGGCCCGCTTTTGTTTTCCCACCACTTTCTTTCCTCTGGCTCGGCTCTCTTCCGCCAGCCTCCTTTCATTATGCAGGAGCTATTTTATCTCTAGCTCAATAACACTTTCCTCTACAAGCATCAAAATTTCATTCCCCATAACTTTCTCCTTCCACTTTCCCTCTCGCTCCCTCTTCCTAAATTGCACTAACTTTATCTCCGAAAATTGTAACTTCTGAACCAGAGCCATATCGAATTTCCTTGGGAGTTGTTGATTTGGTGCCCGTGCCGGTGGCGGGGAGGGAGCAGGAGGCCTGGGAGGACCGCGGCGTATCACGGAACGTGCAGATCCCGTTCATCTGATGCAGAGAGCTGATCTCGGGATCTGACCTACAAAGTTCATACTCTGGCTACAATTCGGATCTCAAATATTGAAATTTTGCTCAGTCATGAATGAAACCAGCCTCTCAGACTTCCCAAACTTTTACTTATATGAAAAGAAAGTTGGAGAAGTGGTGAGAGGGGTTGAGGCCAGGTGTAAAACAGGAGCAGGGCTCGGATTGGGATTTTTTCCAACTTCGGCTAAACAAAGGGAAAGTCGGAGTACATGCGGGGAAGCGGGTGAGTTCTTTTCGTTGAGCACAAATAGGCAGGCGGGACTATTGAAAGCGGCCTCTCAAAAGAATCACTCTACGCAAAACTCAATCTGGTAAGTCCACAGCCAAGTCCCTATTCAGTCTCAATTCTGGCTTTAATTATTCCATTTAGCAAGGGAGCTGCTGGCGGGTGGGAAGTTGTTCCGTTCAAATGCCAAAACCTCTTCCCAGCAAAACGTGGATTACCGCATTTGGAAAAGTTTAAAAAAAGTTTTTTGAGTCTTTTTCTTTTACAATTTTTCTTTGAGGTAAATGTAGTAAATTAATATTTTTGCCACCGCATATGTTTTTCCTATCACGGGAATTGTATGTGGCATGAAACTGGTATTCGTACGTCAAAGGTATACGTAAATTAGTAATAAGGATCAGAAGGGAATATCCCTAATCTGCCTGTCTTATATTTTATGTTGCATTTATCTATTTCCCTGAGTCGTTAAAACTGTCAATTGCCAATAAAGAAAAACATAAAAAAAACATTTTGCCAGGGCGGTGACGCCTTGTTTAAAGAGCATATTCAATTTTTGTTTGCCAGCAAGGTATTTGCCATTTGGGCCGGCATTAGTTGAAAGTTGCGTGACAAACTCGTTGGAAGTTATGGCTGCCTCTGCCGAGTTCATTGTGCATTTAATTGGTGGCCGTTAAATGCAGCTGAGTTTGAATAGTGTGTAATTTGGTGAGTGTGGAGGTACCTTCGCTGGACGAGAGCAACAGCTTGGTAGCCGCAGCGTCTGCAGCAGGAAATGAGCGAGCAGGAGCATGTGATTTTGGAGCAGCAGGGTGGGAGCTTGGAAGTGAGGATGCGATGGAAGGCAGCTCGAAACTCGGAGTTGAAGATGGAGTAGATGATGGGATTAAAGGCGGAATTGGAATAACCCAGCCATGTCAGGATCTGGAAATTCAAAGAAGATCATTATGATTATGACTTGGGATTCCGCATCATGAGCACACAGCCCTCGTAAATAGCTCTCTCCGGCGCAGAGGCGGGTCTACGACTTTCCTACTCAAAAACTTCTTAAGTTCTTTACCTAACTCCAAATAGCCTATAAGTGGCACACGTCTAGTTTGCTCAGAATCCTGGAAAACTTTTCAATCTGGAGGAATAGAATTAACTTAGCACATGATTCAAAATTTACAATTTAAAAACAACTTAAAGTTTGTCACTTTCCAGGTTTTTCTCACAGATGGACAATAATTGATTTAGTACAGCGATGTAAGTGAATATATGTCAACTTTAGTAGGTACCTATTCAAAAATGTTAATTTAATTTTAACGTAAAGTGATTCTAATTTTTGAGCTATGACGTCAAATAATATTTCTGATTATTTGTAGAAATGTCGGGTAGTACAATAGGCCTGGTTTACTGCTTAATTTAGCACCGCCACTGAGCTGACTTGCTGGAGTTGCACACGTAAAGGCATTAACGTGGAGACGGTCTGCTAAGCTCAGCAAATCCTCATAGGAGCCACATACCTTGAAAGCCGACCCAGGTACACATGTTTTACAGAAAGCGGCGAGAATATTGGCAAAGAAAAATGGAACCCAGCAGATGAGAAAGACGCCCATGATGATGCCCACCGTCACGGCGGCCTTGTGATCGGAAACCTGGAATTGTACAAAAGATGGCTATTAACGCTCCTATTCCTTTTTAATCATGCGTCTATTGAGTGAGTTATGGGCTAGGGACAATTTGGATGTGGACAGAAAGGAGAGCTAACGAGACTTCCGTCCCTGTCATTACGCTCTCTTCTGCCAAAATAATGTATAGGAAATGAGTGACACAAAGTGACCAGCTGCTTCTCAGTTTTTATGTCCCCGGGTCTGGGGAAGAAATGTGGCAATATTCTGGTTACTCACAATCTCACAACATGAAGCGCGAGAACTTACAGTTCCCATTACATACTTATTGAATACGAAATAACACAAAGCATGGGAAATTAAGTCTGAAACTCTCGCAAATAATTATTGGCATGTATGCCTGAACCGATGATTTAAATAGTTATTGTCGGACAAATTCCAGTTTCTCGTAATATGGAACTGAATCTGAAGTGAAGCTTATTTCTCAATAGCTATTCGTACATATTGGAATATGCGAAACGAAAATATGCTTGCGATTGTAAAACCGTTCTAATCCCTTCCAAGGATACGCTGCAATGTCAATTTCCAAAAAATCAGGTACCAACTTACCCATTGATCATTGCTGAACTGTCAAAGTTGGATATCTATGTAGCTTATTACGAATCTGTATTTACTTTTATTTAAAAATCGCACGTGATTCATTACTACATTTACTTATCCAAATCAGAAACAAATGAATACCCGTAAATGGAATTTACATTTCATATTGCTGAAGTATGATTCTACGCGGTTGCCAATAACAATTTGTTTTAAAACAAATTTAAACTGTTAAGTTGTTTTTTTTTTCTAAAAGAGCGAATTTTGATTTCTGAAGATGAATGAACGCATTCAACCAAACAATTTTGACGAATCAATTCATCCCTGCATTTAGCACGAAGACTTTCACTTCCAGCAACAACGCCACTACTACCGTGGAGACCTGACAGTGCGTTGGTCAATTGGACTTGCCTGATATGCAGAGGAGGGATGGGGTGCAGAGGGACGGCCTTCGGGCCGCGGGAACTGCCTCGTCACAGCCTTGATGTTCTTCACGTGCTTCCGAGCGTAGAGGTAGAGCCGGGCGTAGATTCCGACCATGACGATGCAGGGAAGGTAGAAGGAGACGCAGGACGAGACCACGGCATACGTTTTGCTCAGGTCCAGAGCACACGTGGGCAAGCTGGTGGAGTTAATAGAACGCAAAAGTTTAACGTCTCCAAGCCATGTAATGGGGCTTCACATGAGTGGAGTTACACTAATTAGGTGGATCTTCCAGTAGATTTAAAAAAACGCACAAATCTGTGGCATTAATTCAAGTCATCATGTTACATTATCAACTTCTGTTATCCCCTGGGCTTCCCAGGTGGATATCCAGTGTCCTATGTAGAATTAATGCAACACATTTGTGTTTTCCTAAGGTAGTCTACATCGGCTGAAATTAAGATATGCAGAAAACCGCGACACCAGATACACAGGGACACATTAACCGCGTCACAAATACCGGGCACCAATACCTCGACAGCAAAAAGCGCTGCAAATCGAAGACATTGAATAATCCAATGAACTGTTGTTATGAATCGCCTATTGAAATTATTGTAAGTTTGCATCTGAAATACATCCTGCATATTTGAGCTGCCTTGGTTGAACTTGTACCTGGTTGAGTTGGCCTCCGTACTGTCGTCGTCAGCCCGATGGAGATCCAGTGAAATGGGCACAAAGGAGATGAGAGCTGCCAGAATCCAGACAACGGCAATGACGCAGAGAATACTCCGTTTGTTCACCCATCGTCCGTAACGAAGCGGGTCTTTGATGTGGATGAACCTCTCCATACTAATTGTACACAGGTTGAGAATGCTGGCCTGCAGAGGAAAAACCCAATTTCAACTTTAGCCACTCTCCGCTCTCGAGGGACTCTTTTAGGCTAATCTTAGAAATATAGATAAACATAACAAGTAAAGCCAGATAAATGCTTCTGGATTTCTCGAGTAATGGACTCCTGTCTTCCGCAACCGTGCATCAGCAGGCACATCTATTCTCAAAATGGAATGTTTGAGATGTAGCAAAAGTTTTGGGGGTTGAGCTTGTTTTTAGGCTGGAAGCCTTTGAGGAATAATGGTATTGATCCCATTTCCCGCATTCGTACTATGCATCATACCATCACGATGTGTGATAGTTGAACCAGAATACAAATTATGAGGCGGGTTACTGAGCTTTTCGGTATTAAAACGCTCAACCCTCCTTCTTATGAACAATAGTCAAACGCACATAATGAACTCTGGGCTGGAACTAGGCTCCCACTGCCTACTCAGGCCTCACTTTCCTATAGATCTCTCAAATTCCCAAAATATTGATCACGTAACTCATTTAGGCATGCTTGTGCTTTATCAGATATTCCCTAATCGAATTTGGTGTTCATTTGAAAATAGAGTGCGGGAAAAAGCCGTTTACAGCCAAGCATTCAACCATTATTTCAACTACATTGGGATTCGGGAACTCTGCGGTTATATCCAAAACTGCATATTATGCACGGGTGAGAGAAATGCAACTCTATTATAGAAGAGCTAACTATTTTAGGAACTACAAAAGAACGTGAAACCTCTGAAAAGCATGGAGAAGTTTTGAATATGATTTCCAAGCAAAGGTTTCTAGAAATTCTCACCGTGGAGCACATCACATCAAAGGCAATCCAAGTGTCACAGAACTGTTCTCCGAAAATCCAATAGCCCAGAAGGTCGTTGACCACAGCAAATGTCATGACAAGACAAGCCACAAACATATCAGCAATTGCCAGGGAGACTATGAAAAGATTTCCTATCCGTCGAAGAGATCGTTCCGTGTAGACAGCTATACAGACCAGGGCGTTGCCCACTATGGATGTCACGATCATCAGGGAGAGGAATACACCTGAAATTGAGACAAATTTATATTACAGACCATCCCATTCCACCACTTGTAATTACACAGTTCAAACGCCTTCCTGGCAGATTGAACCTTTCAGACCGGTCTACACCGCAACAGGAGCTGTCGCTCTCTCCATCATTAATATCACTTCCATTCAAATCCTCGGCCGAATCTATAGACTCTCTTTTCCAAAGTTTTTCTACCATAATGGTCTTATGGACATGGGATAACCGTCCGACACGTTTTACGGCGGAGCATGTTTTGCATTCGATTCTGAATTAATTTAAGCTTGGCAAGGGCAGACTGCCTGGATTGGTTGAATTACTAGCGGGCCCACGAATCAGTGCACTGATCCGTGATCCACAGAATGATTAAGCTCGTCATAGGTTAAGATTTAAATTATACTAGCTTACACAAATTTGAGTCAATTGAACCAATTTTCTAACATGCATACATACGAAACACTAACGCGGGCACAGAATTATTAAGTCCGTTTATTTTCATGGGAAGGTTTTAATGCTTAATAGTTCATTCCTGGTTCAGTTGCTGTGACAGTAGCTGTTTCAACTTAGAGCTTTAGGGACGTGCACCAAACTTCTAAACCGGACACATGGATAAATCAAGATATGTAGATGCACACAGTTTACCATTGGATATGCGGCGGCGCAGTGCAAATTTAAGGATATGCAGTGTAAAGCTATTTGGAAAAACACAAAACCAGTCAAACGAAATTCTGAAGTTCATAATTTTTTTAAGTAAATAATTATGAAATAAGTAATCTTTAAGAACCTAATTTTACAAGATACACATTCCGGAAGGTCCTACTTCCGTTTTGGTGTCCAACTTCCGTGGACATGATATTTATTTCTCTCCAGTTTCCTTCCCCTGCATTGAGCTTGTCTTCACAAATGAGTACAAAGCGACTGGTCGTGAAAGAGCCTTGGGTGGAGAGAGAGAGCTAATGGTTCTGACGGGAGCTAATACTATTAGATATTAGGCAGGAGGCTGTCATGCATGAACTCGTGCCCTTGTTCCGGGACATGAGACCTGCTGAGCCAATTCTCCCAGCCTAGGATCATGAGTGAGTTTGAATGGGAATCGACTGGCGTCGTGGTGCTGGAGCGTGTGTTTGAGAACCAAGTGACAAGTGGTAGAATAACAGTTTAGCATTAGGATGTGAGTGGGTAGTTGTGCTGGGAGCTGGCTGGGATGACATGGAGAACAAGTTGGGAACAGGGAGTTTTTGGGTGAGCAGCGGAGAAAGTCTATTAAAATTAAAACATGGTTTTTGTATCATAAATCTTGGAATCAGTAGACCAGATGGTTTGGACAGTGACAGATAGACAAGTTGCAACTGAATTTCCAGACTTTTAACTATGGAGAAGAGAGCCCAGACTTGTGGAGATGCTTAAGGGGGAGAGAGTCGGGATGAGCGGAATGCGTGGAAGGAAGCAGGGAAGAGGTTGTAGAGTCTATGCAAAGGCATTCTCAAACTATTGGGAAAGGACAAAATTACGAAAAGAGTGAAAGTGGAGTTTTTGAATGAGTTTTCTTTCTCACATCTCGTCGGCTCAGGCCAAGGCCTAGCTCCGTTTGGAGAAACGGGCCTGCTTCAGGATCCATTCCACCACTCACTCACTATTTACGGAGTAGGCGGGAAAATTGTAGCCTTTGCAAGGAATGTACAGGGTGAATTGTGTTGGAAGATCCACGCGGTAAACAGCCGTGGTGAAAGCTAGTAAGCATCCAGGGTGTACATAACTTCGCATGGTAACTTCACACTTTGGCCTACAATCAAGAAAATAACTTAACCTAGCTAGGATCGAAGTAGGTCATTTCTAGTGAAAACTTTTCAGAAAACCTAACCCAACTAAGATCAATTAAACTTAGTTTTTCAATGTTTTACATTTTTATTCGGATTCCAGTAACCTTACATAACAGGGCTTGAATTAATAATTAAAATAGAATGTACGTATTTTATCTGACCGTCGCCAAATGAAGTTTGAGAAATTACAAAAGTAGTAATAAAAGAGCCAATATGCAAAAGTTAGTTGCAGTGTAAATTACAATTTTGTTTGGAATCGTAAAAGAGACATTTCGGAGTTGAACGAAATAATATGCTGAAGCCAGAGAAGTAGAATCTTTATGTACATAACTGTGTACACCAACAACGTAAACTTTTCCTGTCATCCAGGTTAACGTTCTTCTAACGGCGTTAATAATGTTATCAAACGAAGTTCGGAGAGATGGAAGAATTATAGCTCTGGATTCCAAGAGCTGAGTGTACTCAAAGAGTTGAGTAAACAAGTTCAATTCACCACAGAATATAAACAGGTCCTCGACTAACGTAGTCAAGTTTTTATAGTGGATTGTCCTTTGTTTCAGGGTCACACGAGGTTACAAGGATTCACATAAAAATGGAACGGTGAAAGAGTTTCCACGAAAAAGTTTACCTAAAAAATTCTCAGTTCAGCTGAGCTCAAACTATAAATTCCGGTCAGGCTACGTTCAGTTAGGCTTAGGATATGTTTGATATCGCGCCGTTGGATTACATTTCTAATGGTAAGCTTAGGTTGAGTTTGCCGTACGTGTTTCAATCAGACAAACTTACCTATTGAGTAATTTTTGCGGAGAACTTTCCTTCAAGGAGTTTTATGAAGAACCTTAAAAATAGTAAGTACCTTGGGTAACCAAATTAAATTTACCTAAGGTAACAGAGCTGTAATTCTATTTATTAGCTTTGCTGAAGAGATAGATGCACCCTGCATCCTGCTCTACATCTGCACTGGTTACAACTTTAGCCTCTAGTCTATTTGCAGAGATAGGAACGGAGTGAAAGTCGTAGCGTGAGTAAGGCAAGGGAAAGTGAAAGTGAAAGCTAGAATAGGCTCTGTGCCAGGCCTGGCACATGGCGTGAGCATACAACTTGTCAAACAGTGAAAATGAGTCAGAGACTCCGATGGACTCACTCAGCCATGGATCTAGATACTTATCAGATTCAATTAAAGAAAGGATCCAGAAGATTTCAAACAAATCAAAAAACTTTTCCATTCATTTAAAATACAATCTAAATTAAAAGGAGCTCCAGCTCAACGGAATTCCGTTCAGGTATAGCTATAAAAAGAGTTCTTTCCCAGAAGTTGAGGCATAAAACCTGAGCTTCACAAAAAGGCCCCTCCAACCATTTGTTGAGATAATTAACATGGCTATATTGTGAAAGGGAAGATGGAAGTATACGGAACTCCTGTCCATGCTGCCGGCTATTAGGTTGTTGATGTTATTGTCTTAACTTGGAAAGTTTAAATTATTCATTGGAGGTGGCAGGTGTGAGTTTGTTACAAAGTCTCGTAAACGTCATGCATCTGTAGTTTATCCTTTAATCTCACTACGGCTCCTGCCGCTAGGCTTTAATCCGCCTGGCTTAATCAAACTGTTTGCTTTATTCCTTCTGCTGAAGCCTGTCAGTATTGACTGTGTACAGGAGTGCATTTCTTAATTACATACGAACATGCAAAACCACATTTAGCCCCATTATGCCCATCATTCAGAGCATAAGAGATTGAGCATCTGCTCATTAAAACTACGGCTCAGAGTTTAGCCGTCCGTCCAGTTGTTGCTGGCAGTGGCTATGTTGTAATCCCTTGGAAGAAGAGATTGCTGAGCTAACTTATGACAGACTTGCGGCATGTCCAAAGGGAGGATTAATGGCTCATATTGGTTTGATTGTTTTGAGAAGCAAGAGTTTTAAAAGTAGTTACTGTAAACAAGACCAGATTTAATACTGGGAGGAGGATGCTGAAATAAGATTATAATCTATTTACAACCCCTTTGCAGCACGAACTCATAAATTAGCTTATAGTCCATTCATCAAACGAATTCTTTGCAATTAAGGAGAGAATCGATACTGTGTCACTCTACTCGGCTGCCTTCCTTGATGAGGCTTTTCTGAGCTTTTTCTACACCCACATCACACAAAATACTCGACAGAAGGCGACGGGCCAGATTCACTCCGACACTTTCACCCTTTCACTTTTCACCCGTTAGAGCTACGGTCTGTCATCTCTCATGAAGCTTCGGGTTCAAGTAAGAAACAGAGCCTACGCGGTCCACGCCCTTGGAAAAGTTGACAAACACTTTGGCTTTTAGGGAAGCATCTAGGCTAACTAGAGCCGTTTACCAATGGGAGTTCACCTAGAGTGTTTACCAACTTTCTCCATGGCTGTTTACCACGTAGGCCTTGGCCTAGCTTCCTCCACGAACTCCAAAGCGGCCGAACAGAATTGAGAGGAAACCGAAAGTTGAAGAAATTTAGTGAGCTTTTTTTCCATCACCAATCACCATTCATCAATCCGCTCCATGCAGCAAGGCAGGAGAAGAGACGTGGCAAGAGAGCTCCGCTATGGCCCATGTACTCTCTACTCCCCCTCAAAGTTTGAAGCTTCATCTTTGTTAATAAATTGGCTTCGTATGAAATAAATATGCTCCTGTCCGCATATTTTCCCCCATTAGGCCGCACCATTAACGTGAATCAAATGAGAATAAATGTTTCACAGACTCCCATCTAATTTCCCCCAAATACTCTTTAATTGACTCTCCGCCGATCTGAGCTTTGGTGGAAGGAGAGACGCTGTGTTGCGTGGGTTTAGTTCCTGGTCGAGTTTGGGGAAGAGGGCCTGGTGGTTTTGCCAGTAATTAAGTGCACTATGGGATTGAGAGCAATTAGTCTCTGACCAACTTCAAAGTTTTTCCGGAGCAGATGAAATTCCTCCTATCTATCCATCCTATCTTACAATTAGCCTACAACGTGCTCAAGCAATATGCGTGTATCTGTTCCTTTCCTTTCCAATTTGAATCTGAGTAATAACATACAATGGATTGCACTGCTGGGGTATGCGATCTGATAACACGGAAAGAAAACTCAATATAAGTATCATAACTTGAGTTTGATATTTGAGGTCAGTTAACCAAAACTAGATATACTGTGTGAATGGACTGGATTAAGGATATATATGAATTAGTTTTGTGACATCGAGCATTCTATTTATGTAAGCTAATTAATTCAGATTAAGCAGAAGATGCATTGCTTGGGCTGGACCTGGACTTGAAACATGAATTGAGTTGAAACTCAGCCATAGAATAGCATCTTAACCTGAGTTTCTACTAGATTCGTTACCGGCCCATAAAAGCCGAGGACCATGTAATTCTGGACATAGTAAGATTGTATATTCACGCAAAAATTCAACAATGCTATAATAATAGAGGAACAGCCTATTAAAGGATTTGGGTTGATCAGTATGGCTATCCGTTTGAGCCGTACAAGTGTACCGTAGAGCGGTTTGTGCTGAAGACGGGGCTGATAGTTCTGATCCCGTGGACGGAGCAGAAGAGATGTCCAAATGAGGCAAGAGAAAGTTGTGAAAATATTGTTGTGGACCATTTGGGAGAAGAAGTGAAATGATTAAATAGAAAGCGAGTGAATTGAGGAGTGGTTCTTGGCTCTTGGCTGAAGTGAATGCACTGAATGGAGCCGCTGGAGAGAAAGCCATTGTCCAGCATCCCAGCTTCCCCTCATTACGTGGAGGAGGTGAGAGATGAAACAGATCCAGCCAAGATAATTGTCAAGAGGAAAGGTTGCACAAATATTCGCCATCCAGCTCTCAACCCGAGGCCAGCATATCAATACAGCTCTTCCACACTCCATCAGTGAAACGGCTGGGAAGTTTGGGGTTCCACGATAATTCGGGGAGTTCCTTCCCGAGAATAGTTCCACCAACCTTTTCTGTCACTACTCGATAATGCTCAACAGATCCAGCTCGAATTTTCAACAATTTATAATATTACTCTTGACATGGCTCTGCAAAATATCAGCCAATTTCATCTACGAGTATTGTCCATATGTAGAAATAATAACAATCGCAAACAATTGGTGTTCACAGTTCAGAGTGTATCCAAGCCATTCTTGTCAGACGAATACTAATACAATTTGGTAAATCACGGCCAAACTTAAACTTTTAAATTGTCAAATAAATTTCATTTCAAGTGGAACTGATTTAGGAAATGCAAAGTCTAGCGAAAGCATGAAATCGTTGGATTTATATTAAAAAAATATTAAATATTTTTTGTATTTATCATTCCAAATTTTAATGGCATTGCATAGCCCAATCTACTACAATTACTGAACAATACATTTATATTTATGGAAAGTCTTCACACTTAGAAACCCAAACTTAAGCCCGAGGCATCATGCAACACGTGGACTTAATTCATCTTGAGGCCTTGAAATAGGCTTCGAAGGATGTGTACAACTTCCGAACAGATAGGAAATATACGATATTTGAATATTTTTGACAACTTGCATGAGCTATGGCGGCAATCAATTGTCGAACTTTTGAATTTACTGCATCATGAACTACAACGTTCCCCAGAATTCCAGACTGAATTGTCGTGTTGCCAAGGCTGAGAGCCTAGTGAGTCCGTCGTCGCTGAGTCGAGGTCTGGTGCGTGGACATTTGACATAGACCGGACAATCACTTTTCATACTTGAGCATTGAGCCCTATTTCCAATTAGAGTCACGGCTCGTTTCGCTCACAGCTTGTGTCCGTCCAACTCTGTCTTTTACATCGCATCAGAGATCTCTATCATTCATAGGCAGGCGGAGGACGGAGGCCGTTCCGCACAAGCACAAGCATTCAATGTCCATGAATTGGAGCCTCCTTGCTTTCTGGCGAGTGAGGAGTTGGTGCTGTTTCAGGTTCAAACACTTCCACATCCATTCACTCTCCCATTTAACCCCATCACAATCTCTTATCAATCTCCTCTCGCATCAATGCTTAACCGGAGAGACGCTTGTCTAAAACTACTTTCTCCACTTGGCACAATTACAAACTTAGCCGCACAACAAACAGAGACACCCAACAAAACTGCCCATTTCCTCTACCAATAAACAACAATTATTTAGCTTTTCCTATATTCCGCACCAAGCTACACTCAGCGGGACACAAAGCCTTCAGCCCAAGTTGGTCCGGACTTAAATGGTGTGGAAGATGCTGCATTTGCAATGAAACTGCAGAAACTGAATTTAATAAAAAATAAGGTAAATCATCGAAATACTTCTATATATCATTCCGCTGCAGAAACTTTGTTGTTTCTTTCTACCCTCTGACGATTTTCTAGGCGGAACCCGGCCTTACTAAGGTGAACGATATTCCTTATGGTATGCATGGTAAATACTCATAGAGAAAGTTGGTAAACACCCATATCGTAAATGAATGTCCATATACACTCTTAGAATTTAATTTAGTTAATTTGAAGGACTTTATTCTGAACAAGCAAAAAACTAGGATTACCATTGAGTAAGTTCGTGCAATGTGTTATTATTATTACTACCAGTGAAGTAGGCATAATGGCACAAATCCTATTCATGGGTTGTCGCGTGTTTTTGTTTGATTGGCGTGTATATAAGAAATTGAATAAATTCGGTTAAACAAAAAAAAGTATTAATGCTTTCCGAAGATCTTTCAGTTGAAACTAGGTACGTTAATTCTGGTTAGGATAGGTTAGATTATTCTAAACAGCTAGCGAGCAATTTTACAAAAAAAAATTGTTTACATGAGATACTAACTTTCTCCATGGATAATACTCAAACCTTGAGCGCTCATCCAACACGCCTACGTAGAATGAATTGTGCTTAGCTGTCATGCTAGCTTTCGTTCAAAACCCGAATTCCGTAAAATCATGCATCACCCATTCTGCAATAAATCACTTGGTTTAATAGAAAAAGCGAAATGGCTCATTAGCCACATTCAGAAATCAAAACTGCTTTCCTTCTATCAAATGTGAAGACGCAGTTCTGTTAGGAAGAAGCCGGTATGTGTTAGATTGTATCAGGGAATAACTGCGGAATTCAGGAGGATGTTGGTATATGGAACGTAGTTGCTAAGATGTGCTACCTACTGCTTGTAGCACGTAAGAACCGTTGTCAATTTCTCAAGAGGAAGAAGAGGCTGATAAGAGGAAAAATCGGGAATGCCTGACAAGAGGAATGAATAAGGAGACAGGTCGGGTCGAATGTAGTGAGCGTCAGCAGTTGATCAGTGAGCAGAAAAGTAGGTTATTTTTACAAGCTTTTCCCCCAATATTGATCTACGACATGCCTGTCACTTCTAGGCTAGCTCAGGCTTCAAAACCATCTTGTGTATAAATAGCGACTTCTTGCATAATACACCAGGCCTGGAGTTCCATGCACACATTTTCATTACATAACTATACATGTCTACAGTAGAGACTTGCTAATACTCGGAAAGAAACTAATTCCTCTGGCATAGAATTTGCCATAAAACTTGGATTTTATTTCTAGAACTACATGAGCTGTCTCTTAAATCCATTAGCCGGAAGCATTTAGAGAATTAGCATGGAGTCCTAGGCTGGCAGAGGCATAAAATGCGTGCCACGAAGCTCAATGCTGGCCTGGGCTGCGTATGGTGGATGGATGGATGGTGGAGGCTGAGTGGGATGGAAATAGAAGCTCGTTTCCAGGCCCATCACTCCTCATTCCCACCTCGAGACTCTGGAAGCATTTGAAGGGAGAAGAATAGGAGATGGTGGTTGGGCTGAGAGGAAAATAGATATTTTATCTCTCTTGGCTCAGTTTATTTGTTTCAATTCAAGAGAGCCATTTGTTGAGTCGGAGATCCGGATCTGTTGGGAGACACCAAACAGGAGCACAATATTGACGGCTCAACGACAGCCACAACCAACACGACACAACTCATTTCTCGCCCAAAAGAAGTCCAGGCCTTCTCCAAGGATTAAGGTCTTCCTGCCCAAATGCCTCCTAGCTGAAACGTCTTGAGCCTTTTACTCCACTTTATGGCTCCCAATCTTCAATCTGTAGACTCGCTTCAAACAGCTGGACACCAACAAGCCAGCCACAGCTTCTTCATTGTTCATCCAGCCAGTTTCTCTCTTCTCACACAAGATTAGGCTAGGTTAGGTTTTAGCGGCTTCTTCTCTACAGTCCCTCCACTATGTATTTAGATCTTAACATTCGGGAACTGACGACGCAGTATTCTGTTGGCACATCTTCTGCGCTTTCCCTCGCCAGAGTCATTCCTTTCACTTAACTTAGCTTTAGACTGTCTAGCTTAAGAAATGCCTTGCTTGCGGTCAGGGATTAGGCCTTTTTTGTGGTCAAGGGCGTTTAGTGGCATTACTAGCCTTTAACCGACTGATACTGTATACCAGAGGTTCGTTTATCTTAAAACTCGCATTGTCAGTTATAAATGGTTGATTACAGTGCCATTGTGTAATCTACTTCGATACAATCTACAGTGCTGCTCACAGCGAACAGGCCAGTGAATTGGAATGGAGAACACACGGCCGACGTTTTGCGAACTGGCCATGCCACATTT